>CM017189.1:14220384-14233917 GCA_004837865.1 Musa balbisiana
CTCACTATTTTTCTGTCAAAGTTTTGATCATTCAAGAGAGGAGTGAAAAAATCTGTAAGGGTTGTCTCCTAAGCCCGTCAAAAGGAGTGAAACTGTAAAAGGGTGGTTGGCCTTCGCCTATTGAAGGAAGGCCTCTAGTGGACGTCGGTGACCTCATCGGAGGAGGAAGCCAAAAGTGGATGTAGGTCAAGATTGACCGAACCACTCTAAATCTCGGTTTGCATTTATATTTTGTTCTCTATCTTAACTGCAATTACTTCCATAGCTTTACTTTAACTGCACTTTGTTTGATCTTAAGTTAAAGCAATTTCCGAATCGACTTTCATACCGAAATCGTTCTTATCGTACGAATGTCGTTTTAATCGTCAAAAGTTTTTCGCTGCACTAATTCACCCCCCCCCTCTTAGTGCTCTTGATCCTAACACTTCTCCCCCTATGTCATCAACAAAAAGGAGAAGTCCCAACTCTTATATGTTTAGAGATATGAGTTCTAATCATTGCATAATAAACATAGTATCCAATTTTATCATCATGCAATTTAGCAATTAAAGATGTGCAAATTTAGCATGTTTGCTTTTCTTGAGACAGCAACTGTTTGCTTCTCTTTAGACTTCAAGCTAGCAATTTTTACGATATGCAAGTTTTGCTACATACAAGCTAGCAAAAATTTCGAAAGCAAATGCAAGATAGCTTTCTTGTGTAAGCCCATGATTCTTGCTTCCTATTGCAATTTACAAGTTTTTGAAATATAGTTCAACACATTGCATAATTAACATAATCTCCTAGTTTTATCATTATGCAATTTTGCTACCATCATAGATATGCAAGGTAGTATGATAGCAATTTCTATAACATACAAGCTAGCAAATTTTACAATATTTTTAGAACATGCAAGCTAGCAGTTTTGAGATGTTCAAGAAAGCAACCCTTGCTTCTTAAAATATACAAGTTTGCTAGATGTGCACGTTAGCATGTTTTGCTTATTGAGATAGGCAAGATAGTGATGTTCAAGAAGACAACTTTTGCTTCTTGAAATAAGCAAGTTAGCAATCTTTGCTATTTAAGATAGGCAAGCTAGTAATCAAGTTTTTGCATCTTCTTGACTTGTACAAATTAGCTATCTCCCCCTTTGTTATTGTCAAAAAGAAGGGAAGACCCTTTACATCAATTATGACAAAGGTAAGTATCAATCTTATTTGTGCATCATTATCATACGTTAAAGTATTGCATGCATAATACCAAATCATCAAATTCATCAAAATCTCAACATTACTTTCAAAATATTCAAAATGGTATACATAGATTTATCATAAATCAAATTAATTTTTAATCATCACATAAGGCATTTAAAGAATTTTTGAAACATAGGAGAATGATTAATTTAAGCATGCAATATTTCAATCAAATTCAAGTCATGAATACCAATACTTTCATATTGTGAGTATCAATTCATGAATACCAAAAGATATTATTTGTGATTCCAATTTTGCAAGATCAAGATGATGATTTAGATAAAACTTATTCAAATCAAATCGTTAACTTGAAACTCATAATCAAGTCATCAAAATCAATCTCGAGATTTACAAAATATCATGAAATCATTAATCTCGATCAGATGGGAAAAGTATTTTTTAAGTAATTCTTTTTCATCTAAGCATGCCTTAGTCTTTATATGCCAAATCAAGATAAGCATGAAAGTTCAAGACATAAAGGCAAAATCTTATAAAACAACTCATCAAGCAAGATTTTAACCATCTATTCTCAAGCCATATAAAGAGTAAGTCAAGGATTCAATTATCTCATGTCATGAATTCCAATAGGCATCTCAAATTATCAACATCACATTAAAAAGATATAACATGATTGAAGCATAAGTGATTCATTTGTATTATTTCATTCATTCGGAAGATTCTCCTCTTTGGTAAATAAATCTAGGAGAACAACATGAATTAAGGGAGATATAACATGATTGAAGCATTGAACATGATTCATATTTAAAATGTGTCTCATGTCATAAGTATGAATCAAGCATTTGTGAAATCCGAAATCATCCTCAAAGTCACATTCAATAAATTCATACATGACAAGCATAGATTTATTGAAAAGTCAATAAGATAGAGGATCACATTTCGTTTTTATAAATTTCTATTCATGTGATTTGCTTCTTATAAGCATGCCTTTACCTTTAATAAAACAAGTGTCAACATTTAAGACGGAAAGGTAAATTTCATAAAACAAATCATCAAGCATGATTCCATGATAACATCCTTTTAATATCTTGATATTCATCATCAAGTATGATTTCAAAAAGTATGTTCAAGAGAAATCATTAAGACCAAATGTATGATACACTCATTTATTTTCAAAATATTCATCATGTTTATTTTTATGAGATTCACAAGATTGGTAAAATAAATTCATTAATCTCAATAGGATAGAAAATTCATTTCCATTTCATACAATTGATTTCATGTGAGGGTATTCAAGTCTTTTGTGAAAACATGTATCATCATTTAAAATCGAAAGTGTAAGATTTATTACAATAAAGATCAATAAGGCACTTTCATTTTGATAAAAATCAATAGTACGTAAATCACAAGATTCATCATCATATTTTCAAATTGCACAATTTCAAAACTATACCTTTCATTTTTCATGCATGATACAAATAAATCAATCATCATTATGAGCATATTATACATGATATTCAAGCATTCATGATACATTATTTTGGCAACATGATCATAGCTTTTCAAATGATGGTATCTAAATGTCAAAGTTCATTACATCCTATCATGCATGATAATTAACTTCTCATTTGTATTTCATGCATAATTTCATTTCATCATATTAGGAATAACAAGAAGAATTAATTGGATGATGAGATGAATATTTTCATGAACACAAGCAATTGCATAAAAATCATATCATGAAGGATTAGAATATGTGTATACCAAAAGGCATGATTTCTTTTTGAAGAACCTCCTCATAAATAATCAAAAGAAAATCTTAGGAGATAGATTAAATAAAAATCTTGATTCATTATAAAATTTCATATATCAAATATCGAGAAATCAAGATAATGATTCATAAAAAATATCACAAGTAATATTCAAGAGAAAATTCATCATTCATTTTCAATTCATTCAATTTGTCAAATCAACATTTCTTAGGTATGCATGATATCAAAACATGGTTTCAAATCTTCAACATATAACATGTATAAATTTAAAAATCGAAGGGAGAAGGGAAAGAATTCAAAGGTACAAAGATTTCAACCATCTCATAAACAAATGAAGGATCAATTCATGAATCCAAAATTCTATGAATCATTTTGACAAATCTCCTTTTAAATAATCAAAATGATCGTCAAAGGAAATCTCATGTTATTCCAAGAAATCAAGATCATGATTTTGATAAAACTTATTTCAAATTTAAATCATCAAAATCATTTTTAAGGTTCACAAAATTCATAACATAAATAGATTCATGATTTCATTGATAATATATTTTCCCCCTTTTTTAAGTGTTTCATTTGAAGTGATTGATTTCATGTTAGCATGCTTTTTCATTTATGTCAAATAAAAACATGCATCAACGTTTAGGATCGAAAAATGAATTTCATCATAAAACCATCAAGACCAATAAATCACAAAAATCATCATGTATAACTTTAAAATTTTATACATAAAATCGTTATATCATGGTATCACAACCTTAATATTTTCATTACAACATTAAGCAAGGTTTCATTGAACATAATTTTGAATGATTCTTATAGATACCTAAAACTTCTTTAGTTTTAATTTATATGATTGATTTTATAATAGCATGCTCAAATTTTTGTTCTTATGTCAAAACCATACATCATGTTTGAAAAACAAAGATAATGTACATAAAAGATATCAAGCCTTTCATACAAAAGCCATGCATCTTCATTGAAAAGCATTATGAAAATCATCAAAATACACATTCTTGCTTCTCAAGCACATACATAAGATTAATCTCACTAGGTTTACAATCATTAGATTTATATCTAACTTTTTATTCCATTAACATAAAACATGCAATTTTTAAGAAAAATAATTATTCAAAAAAAAAATGCATCATGGAAAACATCAAGTAATTTCAAAATAAATTAAGGGAGTTGAGTTACTTACCTTGTAGTCGAAGCCCGTCAAAGCCCAATTCACCGTTTCACCTTTGGAAGTTCTTGATTCATCCTTGGTTGCCTTCCTCTTCTTTGGCCGCTTCCTCCATTCAAGTTCATTGTTTATTTTAGATTTTTGTTTAATAAACTTATTAAGATTTAGTGTTCGAAGTTCAAGTTCATCATTGTCCTCATCACTTGAGTCATCGCTCAAGTGGTATTCATTTGTCCGGAGTTCCAAATCCTTCCTATTCTTTGGAAGGTGGTTCAAGTGCTCATCGGGTTCAAAATGTTCCAAAAGTGTCATTTCATAGGTCATTAATGACCCGATTAATTCTTCTAATGGAAAATCATTTAAATTTTTTGTCTCTTGTATTGCGGTTATTTTATGATCCCACCTTTTTGGAAGGGATCTTAAGATCTTACTTACGAGATCAAAATTCGAAAAAGATTTACCAAGAACTCTTAGATTATTGACGACATCCGTGAAACGGGTGTATATGTCGCCTATAGTCTTGCTTGGTTGCATTCGAAAAAGCTCAAAATCATGCAATAAAATGTTAACTTTCGAGTTTTTGACTCTACTAGTTCCCTCGTGCGTGATTTCAAGTGTTCGCCAAATATCAAAAGTCGTTTCGCACGTAGAAATCCGATTGAACTCATTTTTGTCCAAAGCGCAAAATAAGGCATTCATAGCCTTTGCATTTAAAGAAAAATACTTCTTTTCCAAATCCGACCATTCGTTCATCGGTTTAGAAGGAAGTTGAAAATCGTTTTTAACAATATTCCATAAATCCAAATTCATAGAAATCAAGAAAACTCTCATTCGAGTTTTCCAATAAGTGTAGTCCAATCCATTAAACAACGGTGGACGAAAAACCGAAAATCCCTCTTGAAAGCCACGAAGAGCCATTTCTCTCGGGTGTAAATCCGAAATGAGAAATACCGGGCTCTGATACCAATTGTTAGGATCGGAGCGGCACTAAGGGGGGGGGGTGAATTAGTGCAGCGGATTAAAACGTCGGTTTTGGAAACTTTTTCGTACGATAAAAACCGAACTCGGAAGTGCTTAACTTGAAAGCGTGTTCGTAAAGGTGTGCAGCAAAAGTAATAAGGAAGTAAAGCACATATGAAGGTTTGCAGTAAGGTAAATAGCAATAAGTAAATGCAAACCAGAGAACACGCCAATTTTAAAGTGGTTCGGTCAAAATGACCTACATCCACTTGCGAAGCCTTCTTCGATGAGGCTCCCAACTTCCATTAGCAAATCACTTTGAAGGGGAAGGACAAATACCCCTCTTATAACTTTTTACAAGTGGTTCACACTCTTACAAAGTTTCAATGAGAAAGAAGGAGGTGAACACTCAAGCAATTGAAAACAAGACTTGCTAAAGACTTTGCTAAGGTTTTTATCTCAATCTATTGCTCCTCAAAAGTTGTTATCTCAGTTGAGAATAGAGGGGTATTTATAGGCCTTAAGAGGATTCAAATTTGGGCTCCAAAATTTGAATTCTCTTCGATTCCCGAAGCTACCGGTGCCACTTGTCAGTGGCGGTGCCACTTCCTGTCAGTTGTGACACTGACAGTGTACTGGGCGATACCACCGGCCAGTCCAGCGGTGCCATCGCCTAGCTATTTCAGCTCACTGGTTGGGCTCCAAACTTAGCCCAAACCAGTCCGAACTCGGGCCCAATTGGCCCCTACTTGGGTTATAAGATTAACACCTAATCCTAACCCTAATTAACATGCTAACTACGAATTTAAAGACATTTCCTAAGCTATTACAAAGTCCACAAGTCAAGACTTCTTCCGGCGATCTTCCGAGAAACTCTCGGAAACCATTCTGCGGACTCCCGGCAAGCTCCTAGACTTCACGATTTAATCTTGGCGAGTTTTGATGAGCTTCTTCGGCAAGCTACGATCTTTCTCGGTGAGCTCTGCGAACTTCCGATGTACATTCTGGCGAGCTTCCGAAAACCCTTCGGCAAGCTCCCTACTCATTCTCGGCTAGTTCCGGCAGCATTCTCGACGAAACTTCAGACTTCCGTCGGACTCTCGAACTCCCAACAAATCCTTCGCGCTTGACTCCGGCACTTTGTTTCGCTTTATGTCTTCATCATTATCGTAGTTAATCCTGCACACACAAGCCAAAACTCTACTCCGATCTAGACAATTATTACAATGCGAATTGACATTCTGTTGCCCGGCACATCATTGGTTGGCGCTTCTTCCGATTCTTCAGCGCATCGTCCACTCTTGCAGCTTGTTGCCCAATCGGTGGTTGACCTCCGCAACCCCGATATCTTTGGTGCAATTCCGCTCTCCTTGGCCCGATGCCCGACGTCCGAAGCGTTCTACCGTCCAATATCCTAACGTGATCTCCTCCGGCGCAACGTCAATTCCTCCTACGTCAACTGTCTAATCCTGATCGAGTAGACCTGCATCACTCAAAATGCAGTTAAACATCTAACCACAATCAATTAGTTTCATCATCAAAATCCGAGATTCACATATATATATATATATATATATATATATATATATATATATATATATATATATATATATATATATATATATATATATATATATATATATATATATATATATATATATATATATATATATATATATATATATATATATATATATATATATATATATATATATATATATATATATATATATATATATATATATATATATATATATATATATATATATATATATATATATATATATATATATATATATATATATATATATATATATATATATATATATATATATATATATATATATATATATATATATATATATATATATATATATATATATATATATATATATATATATATATATATATATATATATATATATATATATATATATATATATATATATATATATATATATATATATATATATATATATATATATATATATATATATATATATATATATATATATATATATATATATATATATATATATATATATATATATATATATATATATATATCAATCTCCCACTTGATCTAAAGTGAATCACCTATATATCTGATCCCTATCAGACTCCTATAACACTCAAAGACAATATAAACAATGGCTTTATTAGTGGATCTGCAATAATATCTTTGGATAGAACTCTTTCCACTACTACATCTCCTTGGGTCATGATCTCTCTAATAAGTTGGAACCTCCTCAGAACACTATTGAATCTCGGATTTTGATAATGAAATCAATTGGTAAAATATTTGATCTAATCCTTTGCTAAGATATGTGTACAGGATTAACTATGATATAAGTAAAATGTAAAACAGGTGTTGTCCGGCAAGATCGAGATCTCGTTGGAAGGTCGAGAGTTCGTTGGAAGTACGGACGTTCGTCGTAAGTTCTACCGGAACCAACTGAGAAGTCCGGGAGCTTGCCAAAGAAACTCATCGAAGTTCACCAAGAAGATCATCATAAAGTTCGGGAGCTTGCCGGAAGTCTATCGGAGCATTGCCGGGAGTTCGTCGGAAGTACGCCAAAAGCTCACCGAAAGAGCAATTAATGCACCCGAACATGTAGTGCCTTAATCATGTTTTAAATATCGTAGTTAGAGGGTAAATTAAGTTATGATTGAGAGGTAATTCCACTAACTTAATTAGGGGCTAATTGGGCCCTAAGTTAGGCTGGTTTGGGCTGGATTCAAGGCCCAATCAAGATGCCGAAAGCCTAGCCGACGGTGGTACCACCTGGAAAGCAGTGCCCCAGGAAATCTGGGTGGTGGTACCACTGGTAGTAAAGCTTCCAGTGGTGGTACCGCCCCTATCAGATTAGCGATGGTAGTATCGCCCAATAATGGCGGTGGTACCGCCAATACTTTGGATTCCGGAGATGTGACATTTTTTGGCTCCAGTTTTGAAGTCATTGGGGCATATAAAAACCCCACCTTTTCTGCATGAAATGGCATGGAAGTGTTGAGATAATCTTGAGTTATTGGGGTGTAAAAGTCTTATAAACAAGTGCTACAATCCTCCTCCCTTTTTAAATTTTGAGATCATTCAAGAGAGGTGTGAAACTTGTAAGGGTTCTCTCCTAAACTTGTGAAAAGGAGAAAGTGTTGTAAAAGAGGTAGTTGGTCTTCACCTATTGAAGGAAGGCCTTTAGTGAATGTCAGAGACCTTGTCGGAGGAGGAATCCGAAAGTGGATGTAGGTCACGTTGACCGAACCACTCTAAATCCTAGTTTGCTTTTCATTTAAGCAATTTACATTACTACAAATATAGTCTACAAATCCTCTCTTGCACTTTTATGAAAGCTTTCAAGTTCTTAATCTCTCCGAAACAGATTGAATCGAAACCATTTTCGTCAGAATCGGTTTTAAACGAAACGAAGAATTTTCTGAAATTGTAAAAGTTTTCCGCTGCACTAATTCACCCCCCTTCTTAGTGCCGCTCTTGATCCTAACGATTGGTATCAGAGCAAGGTTCACTCTTATTTGGTTTTAAAACCAAGAGAGATGGCATTTGCCGGCAACCTAGAGGGTCATTCAATTGCATGTCCGCCTATGTTCAATGGGACGGATTACACATATTGGAAGACTAAAATGAGGATCTTCCTAATTCCAATGGGCTTCGAAATATAGAATATTGTAGAAAATGGATTTCAAAAGTCTTCTCTTCCAATGAACGATTGGAATGAGTTGGAGAAGAAGACTTTGCTTTAAATGCAAAGGCTATGAATGCCTTGTTTTGTGCCTTAGATATAAACGAGTTTAATTGTGTGTCCATTTGTGAAACTGCTTTGATATTTGGCACATACTCAAAGTGACTCATGAAGGCACTAGTAGAGTGAAGGAGTCAAAAATTAATCTTTTAGTGCATTCTTATAAGTTGTTTCGAATGAAACCGAGTGAGACCATTGGAGACATGTATACCCGATTTACAGATGTCGTCAATGGTCTAAAAGGACTTGGTAAAGGTTTCTCAGATTTTGAACTCGTTAATAAGATTTTAAGATCCATTCCAAGAAGTTGGGATCCTAAAGTAACAGTCATTCGAGAGGCCAAAGATTTAAATAATTTTCCTCTTGAAGAACTAATTGGGTCACTAATGACCTATGAAATGACATGTAAAGTTCATGAAGAGCTTGAGGACACCCTTCTAAAGAACAGGATGGATATAACACTAAGAATACAAGAAAACCACTTGAAAGAAAACTCAAGTGATGAGGACTTTGATGAAGACTTGGCACTATTAACAAGAAAATTCAAAAAATTTATAAAAAGAAATAAATTTAAAAATGATACTAAAAATAAATTTGAACCAAAGAAAAAACAAGTGATATGCTATGAATGGAAGAAGTCAAGAAGTCGAGACATTACAAAAGCGAATATCCCCTAACCAAGAAGAGGCAACCGAAGAAGAATGCTCTCAAAGCATCATGGGATGACTCAAGTGCATTCGAAGAAGAGGAGCCTACCATTATCGAGCAAGTTGCTCACTATGCGCTAATGCCCATTGGATATGAGGTAACAAGTTCATTAGATGCAAATTTAAATTTCGATGGGCTTTCAAGTCCTTTTCATGAATTATTTGATGAATATAGAATTTTGAGTAAAAAGTATAATTCTTTGAAAAAGGAACATGCCTCTCTTATTAGCAATTTTGATAGAGTAAAGATTGAGTATGAAAATAGCTTAGCTCCCTGCACAAAATGCCATGATTTAGAAATACTTCAAAAGGAAAACTTGCTACTCAAAGATACATTGAAGAAATTTGAGGTTGGTAGCAAGTCCTTGAACATGATCCTTGCCAACAAGAGTTACGTTTATAGGTAAAGGCGGAATCGAATTTGTGAGTAGCTCTCACCAAAATCCAACCACCTTTATTAAAGGCTCTACCTTGAATGTATCACCTCACACCAAATGCAACTTTTGTTTCAAACATGGATATGTTGCGTACAAATATCCATTCAAGAAATATAGTCCACATAAATTGACTTGGGTTCCTAAAAGAACCTCAAATGACTCAATGCAACATGATAAGTTATGTAGATCGATTTTTGAGGCGCCCAAGATCAAATGGGTACCTAAAAATCATCTCCTTTTATAGAAAAATGTACCATCACAAGCTAGGAGAAAGAGACGGTATCTTGATAGTGGATGCTCAAGGCATATGACCGGAGATCCATCTCATTTCTCTAAGCTCACTAGCCTAGACGAAGGATATGTTATCTTCGGAGACAACAACAAGGGTAGAATCATTGGCAAAGGAACCATAGGTAACAAATCCAACCTTCTATTTGAAGATGTATTGTTATTTGATGGTTTAAAGCATAATCTTTTAAGTATTAGTCAATTATGTGATAAAGGATATATTGTTAGATTTGAATCTAATGCTTGCATTATTTAAAAACCATACAAAAACGCATCCATGAATACACTAAAATAAAATAACATATATACTATTAACATTAATGGTCTTTACAATGAAATGTGTTTTTTGGTTTTAAATGACGATATTTGGCTTTGGCATAGGAGATTAGGTTATGCTAGCATGAAACTAATCTCTCAAATTTCATTTAAAAAACTTGTAAGAGGAATTCCTCATATCAAGTTCATCAAAGATAATTTGTGTGATGCATGTCAACTAGGAAAATAAATAAAAGGTAGTTTCAAACCCAAGAACCAAATAAGCACCTCTAGACCTTTGCAATTGATCCATATGGACTTGTTTGGACCAATTATTATATCAAGCCTAGGAGGTAGCAAATACACATTCGTCATTGTGAATGATTATAGTAGATACACATGGACTTATTTTTTGGCACACAAAAGTGAATGCTTTAGGTATTTCTCAAAGTTTTGTAAATATATTCAAAATGAAAAGGGTTTTATGATTTCATCAATTCGAAGAGATCACGGTGGTGAATTTTAAAACCGTGATTTTCAAGAATTTCGTGAATCTAATGGTAGAACCATAACTTCTTTACCCTACAAAATCCTCAATAAAATGGAGTAGTAGATAGAAAGAATAGAAACTTACACGAAATGACAAGAATTAAATTAAACGAACATAGCCTACCCAAATATTTTTGGGCCGAAAATGTAAATACGATATACTATGTTATGAATAGGGTTATAGTAAGACCACTACTTTCCAAGACTCCTGATGAGTTGTGGAACAATAAAAAACCCAATGTTTCATACTTTAAAATTTTTGGATGTAAATGTTTTATTTTGAATGAAAAAGATGCCTCAGGTAAATTTGATGCAAAATCCAATGAAGAAATTTTTCTTGGCTATTCTTTTGTTACTAAAGCATTTCATATCTTTAACAAAAGAACCTTGATTATAGAAGAATCTATTCAGGTTATTTTTAATGAAGTTTTCGAAGTTAAGAAAAATGATTTTGATGATGATGTTAATTTTGATGCTTTGAATTTAAATGATTCCCCTTCTCCATCTAGTAACTTGGATGCATCTTCTTCCGAACCTTCTTTACCGAAGGAATGGAAGTTTGTATATGCTCATCCTAAGGAGCTAATTATAGGAGACACATCGAAAGGGGTTCAAACTCGTTCTTCTCTTAAAAATTTTTATGCCAATGCCGCTTTTCTCTCCCAAATTTAACCTAAAAGTATTAACAAGGCCATGAAATATGATTCATGGGTCACTGTAATGCAAGAAGAGTTAAATTAATTTAAAAGAAATGAGGTGTGGAAGCTTGTTCCAAGGCCAAATGACCATTTAGTTATTGGTACTAAGTGGGTCTTTAGAAATAAGCAAGATAAATCTGGTATCATTGTTAGAAATAAGACTAGATTAGTGGCCAAAAGTTTTAACCAAGAAGAAGGTATCGATTATGAAGAGACCTTCGCTCTTGTGGCTCGATTAGAAGCCATAAGGATGCTCCTTGCCTATGCTAGTAGTAATAATTTTAAGTTATTTCAAATGGATGTTAAAAGTACTTGTCTTAATGGCTTTATTTCCAAAGAAGTTTATGTTGAACAATCTCCTAGATTTGAGAATGATAATCTCCCTAATCATGTGTTTAAATTGACTAAAGCTCTCTATGGATTAAAACAAGCCCTTGGAGCTTGGTATGAGAGACTTAACTCATTTCTTATTGAAAATAATTTATCTAAAGGCAAGGTTGATACTACATTGTTGATCAAAAATTTTGAAAATAATTTTCTTATTATTCAAATTTATGTTGATGACATTATTTTCAGTTTCACGAATGAATCTCTATGTGAATCATTTGCTAAAAATATGAGTCTTAAATTTGAATTGAGTTTAACGAGGGAATTAACTTTTTTTTTAGACCTATAAATCGAACAACTAAGTAATGGTATTTTTCTTAGTCAAACAAATTATGCTTTAGATTTGCTAAAAAGTTTTAATATGAATAGCTCAAAGGCTATCAATACTCCCATGAGTACCTCCACTAAATTAGACATTGATGAAAGTAGAGAAAGCTTTGATCAAAAAGCTTATAGGGGTATGATAGGAAGTTTACTATACCTCACCGCAACTAGACTGGATATCATGTTTAGTGTAGGTCTTTGTACAAGGTTTCAATCTAATCCTAAGATATCTCATTTTAAAGCAGTTAAGAGAATTCATAGATATCTTAAAAGTACCACTAATATAGGATTATGGTATCCAAAATTCGAGAACTTTAAATTAATTGCATATGCTGATACAAATTTTGTTGGATGTAGATTAGATAGAAAAAGCACTTCCGAAACATGTCAATTCTTAGAACACACACTTGTTTCTTGGTCTTCCAAGAAACAAAACTCGGTTGCACTATCTACAACCGAAGCTGAGTACATTACAGTAAGTGCATACTGTGCACAAGTTGTATGGATGAAAAGTACTTTAGAATATTATAATATTCATCTTAAAAATATTCTTAAAAAATGTGATAACACAAGTGCAATATGTTTAACAAAAAATCTCATTTAATACTCTAGAACAAAACATATTGATATTAGGCATCAATTTATACTAGATCTATTAATAATAATGATGTAATCTTAGAGTTTATTGATACAAAATATCAATTAGCCGATATCTTTACAAAACCCTTAAATGAAGAACAATTTAATTTCATTAAAAGGGAACTGAGAATGCTAAATTATCAAAATGTATGAATTTCATTTTCAGACTTTTTCAATTACAAGTTTGCTCACTCGAATCATGAACTGATAGCATGCATTTTTATGTGTTTTGATACAATGAATTAATATGAATCGTGAACATATGGTATGCATTTATGTGTTGATATGAATCTACTCCCTTTATGTTATATTTTGATATGAATCTACTCCCTTTATGTTATATTTTGATATGAATCTACTCCCTTTATGTTATATTTTGATATGAA
>CM017189.1:14234007-14369007 GCA_004837865.1 Musa balbisiana
TTCTTCATGCAAAATGTGATGACGAAGGGGGAGAAGTTGTTGAAATCTATCATTTTAATGTTCACAAAAGATGAGAACTTTTGAGTGTGAAACTTGAATTTTTTTTTACCACACTTGCATTATTGAATTGTTCTCCTTTTTGTTGATGACAAAGGGGGAGAGATAATACCAAAATATGGTAAATTGATGACAAATGTATGTAATATATTCATCATATATACTTGAAATGACAAGACAAATGTATGTAATATATTTCATCATATATACTTGAAATGACAAATGTATGCAATGTATTTCATCATATATACTTGAAATGTTTCTATCATTCTGATAAGATATCTAGAGCTTAACTTACTATTTTATAATTGATATCTTGCCATAGAATGATGAATTACTATCTTTGTCATCTTTCATATTTGAAATATCAAACTTGAAAATGGATGTCATGCCTTGACATCATTTTAAGAATGTTAGATCATGATAGGAATCATGATGTATGTATTGATAAGTTTAAATAAACTTAACTTATCAAGTTGTTTCTTGAATACAAAGGCCTTGAATTCAAGAATGTCTTTTCTCAAGTATGACATATAGATAACGGAAGTTAAGGTTAACTCCGTCATCAATTGATTGTCATCATCAAAAAGGGGGAGATTGTTGAATCTTGGATTTTGATGATGAAGTCAATTGTAATTTGTTTGATCTATTCTATATGTTGAGAAAAGTGTGCAGGATTAACTATGATAGCAGTAAGATATAAAACAGGTGTTGTGCTGGAGTCAAGATCAAGATCACGTTGGGAGTTCGAGAGTTCATCGGAAGTCCAGATGTTTGTCGGAAGTTCTACTGAAACAAATCGAGAAGTCCAAAAGCTTGCTAAAGAAACTCATCAAAGCTCACCAAGAAGATCATCGTATGGTCCAGGAGCTTGCTGGGAGTCCGCCAGAGCATTGCCGAGAGTTTATCAGATGTTCATCGGAAGTACGTCGGTAGCTCACCGAAAGAGCAATTGACGCACCGAAACATGAAGAGCCTTAATTATGTCTTAATTATCATAGTTAGGGCGTAAATTAAGTTAGGATTGGGAGGTAATCCCACTAACTTAATTAGAGGGCAATTGGACCCTAAGTTGGGCTGGTTTAAGCCGAATTCAAGGCCCAACTAGGATGCTGAAAGCCTGGCCAATGGTGGCATCGCTTGGGAAACAGCACCCCAGGAATTCTAGATGGTGGTACCACCGACAGTTATTGCTACCAACGGTGGTGTCGCTAGAGCTCGGTCTCCGAGCTCTGTCAGGTGGTGGTACCACTAGTACCCTAGAAATCCGGGATGAGACACTTTTTGGCTCCATTTTTGAAGCCATTGGGGCCTATAAAAACCTCACCCTTTTCTCCATGAAAGGGCACGAAAGTATTGAGATAATCTTGAGTTATTGGGGTGTAAAAGTGTTCTAAACAAGTGTTAGAGTCCTCTTCCTCCCTTTCTAAGTTTTGAGATCATTCAAGAGAGGTGTGAGACTTGTAAGGGTTCTCTCTTAAACCCGTGAAAAGGAGAAAACACTGTAAAAGAGGTGGTTGGTCTTTACCTATTGAAGGAAGGCCTTTTAGTGGACATTGGAGACCTCATTGGAGGAGGAATCCGAAAGTGGATGTAGGTCACGTTGACCGAACCACTCTAAATCCTGGTTTGATTTTCATTTGATCAATTTACATTACTGTAAATCTCATTAATTCTCTCTTGCACTTTTACGAAAGCCTTCAAGTTCATAATCTCTCGGAAACGAATTGAATCAAAACAATTTTTGTCGGAATCAGTTTTAATCGAAACGAACCTTTTTCCGAAATCGTAAAAGTTTTCCGTTGCACTAATTCACCCTCCCTCTTAGTGCCGCTCTTGATCCTAATAGTTACCATTACTAGTGATAGTGGAAGTTTGAAGTGGACTACAGTCCCGTGATTTTTCTTGCATTCGGTTTTCCACGTTAAAATTTGGTCTCACTTTGTGATTGATTTATTACTCTACTATTTATGCTGCTTTGGTTGATATTGACTTTTGATATCAAGTTGATATTTTGATGAGGAACCGTTTTTGATACATAAAAAGGGAAAAAGAATTATTCCACTATAACATGTTTTTCCCAACAAGTGGTACTAGAGCTACAGGTTGTTTGGTGCTAGTTTTTTTTTCTTGTGTGATTGAAATGAAGGAGTCAGATGGTATTATGATTAAATTGAACTCATCAAATTATTCTACTTGGAGGTGCATGATGGAAGATTTGCTCTATTGCAAAGATTTGTATAAGCCCATCAAAATTAAAGATAAACCTTCTACTATGGATGATGAGGAATGAGAAGTTCAACATAGAAAAGCTATTGCCTATATTAGAAGATGGATGGATATAAATTTGTATGAGTATATTTCTGATGAAACCAGAGCTGATGTTGTTTGGCAAAGGTTAGAAAACCTCTTTGTGAAAAATACAATGGGAAATAGAATTTCTCTCCTCATAAGGCTTGTAAATTTGAAGTATAAATATGATGGTGACATTATTGAGCATATAAGCCTATTTCAAAGTCTTACAAACAAGCTGGTTGCTATGAAAATGGATATAAATGATGAGATATAAGGATTATTACTTCTCAGCTCTTTATTAGAAAGTTGGGAAACATATGTGGTGACAATTTATAACTCCATGCCAACGGAGACTCCAACTATAGATATGGTTAAAGATAGTTTACTAAATAAAGATACTAAAAGGAAAGAACAGGGTGAATCTTCTTCTAGTGCATTTGTTACTAAAAAACAAGAAAAATGTGGAAGAAGTCATAGTAGAAATCCATATGGTTATAGAGGAAGATCCAAGTCTAGAAGAGATATCAAATGTTTCCACTGTAACAAGCCAGGTCACATGAAGAAAGAGTGTAAGTTTTGGAAACGAGAACAAAATAAAAGGAAGAAAAATGAGAAAGAGACCAATACATTTGCTGTTGAAGGTGATATCATTAATATTCCTAATTGATATCATTTCCGCTAATTCTTTGCTGTTGAAAGAGACCAAGACCAATACATCTTGCAGCTCAGGATAGTAACTAGGTAATTGACTCTAGTGCTTCATTTCATGTTACTTCTCATGGTGATTTCTTCAAATCTTACACTATTGGTGATTTTGGTAATTTCAGAATGGGAAACAGTGGTACATCTAATATTGTGGGTATTGAAGATATTTGCTTGGAGACCAGTATTGGGAGCAAATTGATACTCAAAGATGTCAGACATATTCCAGATATTCTTCTTAACTTGATATCCATCGACAAATTTGATGATGAGGGATTTACACACTATTTTAGCGAAAGCAAATGGAAACTCATTAAAGGTTCTCTAATTGTGGCAAGAGGAAAGAAACTTAACTCTTTTTATGTCATGGAAACTAAGATACATAAAAGAGAGATTAATACAATTTAGAAGAATGAAAGTATAGATCTTTGGTACAAGAGGCTTGGTCATATCAATGAGAAGAGACTTCAAACTCTTATTAGAAAGCAGTTCTTACTAGAATTGTTGGGAAATCTAGGGGGCGACATCACATGCGCAACGGAAGAGCAGAAAACAAAATCCCCAATTTCCTAAAGATTTACTCATTATTGTGTGTGCAAAAATCCATAAAATAAAAAACTATATATAGTAAAGATTGTGTTACCTAGGGAGATCGTATATCCTTGAATCCCTGTAGATCTCTAAAAGAGAGTGAAGGAGGTTAAGCGCCCTCCTCTCTAGCGGTGATCCACACAGTAGGGCTACGATGACGCTCCTCAAACTCCAAGCCTGCACTGAGGTGGAGAAGGGTAGGAGAATAGGAGAGGCAAGCAAAAGCTCTAGCCTATGAACCATTGAATCTCTCCTATTTATAGAGGTCCCTTATCAAACCATAATGGATCCTCCCTTATTGGATATTGGATCTGCATCCAATTACACAAGCCTCTTAAATTAGTAGATCTCTATCCAATAATCTATCATAGGCTTTTATTGGATTTCATCCATATGATCCAATAATTCAGGGGCTTATTGGATATCCAATAAGATAGGGGCTCCGGTAGATATCTTATATTCGAACCTCTACTCATTGCAACGCCTACCATATGTGTGTGACCCTCTAGGCCCAATGTCGAACTAGCCATGAGTCATACCTGTCAAAACTCCTTCTAGCTTAGTGAATTATTATCTCCATAATAATTCACTCGACTCATTGACTATGGACGTACTAGGCCACTATGCCATAGTCCCCAAACGATACAGGGGAATCCAATCCATTGGACCTGTTTATCCTCAGTTACCATGTACCTATAGTCCCTCATCCATCTAATATCCCAAAGATTGTATACCGGGTATGATGTTGTCAGACCCATATGATTTCTATTTGAGTATCGCTCTAGTCAGATTCTCTCGGAGAACACTTTCTCTCTTAATCTGAATGACCCTAGCTAGGGATTTTTTTGAGCAAGAACACATAGAATATTCCTCTTATGACACCGAGAGTATATGATCCTCTATTGATACTCAATAGCCCTCGTAAGGTTGACTGTCACTCTCGATGACCGGCTATATTAGATTTGGGACATCCAAACCTATAGATCCGGTATCAAAGAGAGGAGCACTCATATTGGACATCCTTGGTGTCTCAAGTCTAAGGACCAAATATACTACTCAGACTATAGAATCGCTATATGACAATAAGACATCATCAACCATCCAACATTCCATAAGCAGATCAATCAGTGAACTCATTTTCCAATGAGCATCTGTACTGTATCCCTAGTGTCCCCACATGAGTAGTTATGAGACTAGCTGCATCCATTATATGGACGGGTATACAACACACTAGTCTGTCCGGTTATCTCGATGTCCCTCTCGAGTAACCTATCACAGGGATTATTTAGGATATGTGTTTAAAGGCGAATCGATCTCATTATCGTGATCTCATCACGATTTGATTCCCATTACACAGATCCAAGGATATCACAATATATATATATATGCATAAATGCAATAAGCAATATAAAGTGATAAATGTCAAAATATAATAAGCAAAAAGACTACGTGTCAAGTCACACGTGCCATCACTCATGTGATTGGCTTGTAGGGCACATAAGACTAGTAGTTGCAAGGTACATCGCTTAAATCTTATAATCATTGCTTAGTTGGAAAAACACATAAAGTTGCCTTTCATACATATACATCATCTAGAAGATCAGATGTTATTGATTTGATTCATACTGATATTTATACTATGCAAACTAGAACTCTTGGAGGTGTTCTTTATTTTGTTACTTTCATTAATGATCATTCTAGAAAAGTGTAGGCTTTTTCTTTGAAATCTAAAGACTAAGTACTCGATGTTTTCAAAGAGTTTCATGTTAGTGTTGAAAGAGAAATCGGTAGAAAGCTAAAGTGTGTTCGAGCATATAATTGTGGCGAGTACAGGGGTCATTTTAAGAATTATTACAGGTTCCATGGTATCAAGCTTGAGAAAACAGTTTTTAAAACTCCTCAGCAAAATGGTGTGGCAGAAAGGATGAATAGAACCATTGAAGAAATGATTAGGTGTATGCTTTCCCACGCCAAGTTACTTAAGTCATTTTGGAGGGAGGCTTTGAGAACTACAGTTGACCTTATAAATCTTTCTCCATTAGTTCATCTGAAAGGTGATATTCCAGAGAACATATGGAAAGGAAAAGATATATTTTATAATCATTTGAGAGTCTTTGGGTGTAAAGCATTTGTTCATATTCCCAAAGATGAGAGGTCCAAGCTTGATAATAAGGTAAAAGCATGTATCTTCTTGGGATATGGTCATGAAGAGTTTAGATATAGATTTTGGGATCCAGTGAACAAGAAGATTATTAAAAGTAGAGAAGTTGTGTTTTTTGAAGACCAATTGTTTGATGATGATGATAATATTGAGAAGCCAAAAACCTTTGTTTATATTCCTTAGAGTTTGAGTCCAGTTCCTTCACTTGTAGTTCATAATGATCACGGGGGAGATAAACAAGAAGATTATGGTAAGAATGCCAGTGATGATACTCCTACAATTGATGATGTTGAGCTAACTGAATAACCACCTCCACCACTAGTTGATATTCTATTGAGAAAATCCACTAGAGAGTGACAACCATCTACCAGATATCCTCCACATGAGTATGTTATGCTTATTGATGGGGGAGAGCCAGAAAGTTACCGAAAAGCTATTCTACATGAGCATAAGAATGAGTGGGTTAAAGCCATGCAAGAAGAGATGAGATCCTTACTTGAGAACTACACCTATGACTTGGTAAAGTTGCCTAAAGAGAAGAAAGCTATCAAGAATAAATGGGTTTAAAAATTGAAGACTGAAAATAATAGCTCACAACAAAGATATAATGCATGACTAGTTGTGAAATGATTCAGTCAGAAGAAATGTATCGACTTTGAAGAAATATTTTCTCCTATGGTGAAAATATCCTCTATCCGAGTTGTTCTTGGTTTGGTTGCCTGCTTGAATTTAGAAGTTGAGCAACTTGATATGAAAATAATATTTCTTCATGATAACTTAGAAGAAGAAATTTATATGGAGCAACTAACCAGAAGGTTTCAAAGTCAAGCGAAAAGAAAATCTTGTGTGTAAGCTTAAGAAAAGCTTATATGGACTCAAACAAACAATTAGACAGTGATACAAGAAGTTTAATTCCTTTATGATGAGCCAAGGGTATAATAGAACCACATCTGATCATTGTGTATTTATAAAGAAATTTTCATATGATGATTTTATTATTCTCTTGCTATATGTTGATGATATGCTGATTATTGACCATAATGCTGGTAAAATTGAAAAACTTAAAAGAGAGCTTAGTCTTTTGCTATGAAAGACTTAGGATCGGTGAAACAAATACTTAGCATGAAGATTCTTTGTAATTGGATGAAAATGAAGATTTGGTTATATCAGGAGACTTATATTGAAAATGTTCTTGAAAGATTCAACATGAGTAAAGCTAAAACAGTTTGTTCTCCACTTATAGGTCATTTCAAGCTTAGCTTGAAACAATATCCTACAAGTGAGAAAGAAAAAGAAGAAATGTCCAGAGTGCCTTACTCATTTGCACTGGGCAGTTTGATATATGTTATGATTTGTACTAGCCAAATATAACTCATACAATTGGAGTTATTAGTCAATTTCTCTCTAATCCTGTTAAGGAACATTGGGTAGTAGTAAAATGGATATTAAAATATCTAAAAAGTACTTCCAGATTGTGTTTATGTTTTGGAAGTGATGAACCTATGCTAAAAGGGTACAAAGATGTAGATATGACAGGTGATACTAATTCTAAAAAGTCCACTTCAGGGTTCTTGATGACATTTGCAGGGGGGAGCAGTCTCTTGGCAATCTAAGTTATAAAATTGTGTTGCTCTATCAACCACAGAAGCAGAATACATAACAATTACTAAAGCTTGCATAGAAGTTTTATGGATGAAAAAGTTTCTATAGGAATTGGACTTGAAACATGAAGGAAATACTATTTATTGTGATAGTCAGAATGTCATTCACCTCTGCAAGAATTCAACATATCATTCTAGATCCAAGCATATTGATGTGAGATATCACTGGATTCGTGATATGCTTGAGATGAAAGAATTACAATTGGAAAATGTGCATACCAATGAGAATGGATCAAATATATTAACAAAATCTTTACCTAAGAAAAAACTTGAAGCATGAAGACAAAGAGCGGGCTTAGTATAGCCTAACATATGAGCTAGAGGGGAAGAATTATTGGGTCCAACCCATATGTGGGCTTAGACTGGACAATTGGGTCTTTGAGCTTAAATCAATAATTAAAAAAAAGAAAAAAAAAGAGAGGTGGGGGCAACGAACGAGCATGGGTGCAGCATGCAACGAATGATGGTGGCACATAGAGAGAAAAGAATAAAGAGAGAAAAAGGAGAAAGAAAAAATAAAATTTTGAGTTTTCTTTTTGACAATTAGTGGTCAAACTTTATCAATTTTGGCCCAAATTATATGTGAAGAATCCTTAAAGTAAACTCTATAATCCTAATGGTGTTGATCTATAGTTTATCCTCTCTGAGATACTTTCTTGCTATACCCACTTTTGAGACCTAAAATTCTTTTTTTGATGAAATCTATCCATGTGATGATGATATGTTATTGTTAAGCCAAGATATATGGTCTTAATATTATTATGATCCTCTTGTTATTTTAGAGAAGACTTATTATAAACCTATTATTATTACTAGTGATAGTGGTAGTTTGAAGTGGACTACAATCCCGTGATTTTTCCTGCATTGAGTTTTCCATATTAAAATTTGATCTCTTTGTGATTGATTTATTGCTCTACTGTTTAATATGTTCTTTTGATATTAAGTTGATATTTTGATGAGGAATCTATTTTAAAACATTAAAAAAAAATATTTCACTATAACATATTTTTCCCAACATAATCGGTCGAGAGAAACTAGCAATCGTCTTAGCTTTTGTCAACTCTTACTATATGCATGTTGTCCTTTGGTGATGGCAATTCATAGACCGAATCCAATTTTACGTACTGATGACAAGGAAATGAAGATTGCACAGTAAGTCATTTAAAATGCCGTCTTAGCATGAACTAAAAATAAAAAACGAGCAGATTTAGATGATTTTACATTGATTTAATGTCAATAAACTCTAACCATCCCTATGCATTGTTTTTATATATGTATATCACAATACAAAAACAATCAAAATGACTGAAGATAGTTTTGGGCAATAATATTGTCAAAGAATTGCAAATAGTATCTAGAGAAGACTAAGATAGATTTGACCCTAAGAATTGTCGATAGCGGGCGGAGAAGATTGCCAATAGATTTGTTCTTCACAATCAAAATTGTAGAGAAATTTGGGCCCTTTCAGGAATTGTCTTTGTAAACCACTTAATCGAAAGGGATCGGCATCAAATGTTTGGTTGACTCTAATTGTTATAGAAGCATTTGGAAAGTTATGCCGTCCTATGTCAACTCATGAACATGGTGTATATATATATATATATATATATATATATATATATATATATATATATATATATATATATATATATATATATATATATATATATATATATATATATATATATATATATATATATATATATATATATATATATATATATATATATATATATATATATATATATATATATATATATATATATATATATATATATATATATATATATATATATATATATATATATATATATATATATATATATATATATATATATATATATATATATATATATATATATATATATATATATATATATATATATATATATATATATATATATATATATATATATATATATATATATATATATATATATATATATATATATATATATATATATATATATATATATATATATATATATATATATATATATATATATATATATATATATATATATATATATATATATATATATATATATATATATATATATATATATATATATATATATATATATATAGATTTGACCCTAAGAATTGTCGATAGCGGGCGGAGAAGATTGCCAATAGATTTGTTCTTCACAATCAAAATTGTAGAGAAATTTGGGCCCTTTCAGGAATTGTCTTTGTAAACCACTTAATCGAAAGGGATCGGCATCAAATGTTTGGTTGACTCTAATTGTTATAGAAGCATTTGGAAAGTTATGCCGTCCTATGTCAACTCATGAACATGGTGAAACCTTGGGACTCTCTCCTTTTTTCCATTCATCGAATGAGGATTTCTTGGCAATTAAAAGAGCTTATATATATATATATATATATAATTTTTCACTTGTACAAATTATGTGTCAAAGCTTTTGAGATTATCGTTCACCCAATCAAAATTTTATTATGGTATTAGACTAGGATATGAGTTTGAATCTTATCGTTATCTTTTATTATTTTATTTGTTCTCTAAATAAACCATAAAAATGATAACAATCCTAATCCGATAAGAACATGATCTCTTCTGTCAACTTAAACTTTTGAAATTAGCAATCACCTAATCAAAATTTTGTTGATGTGATTTTGTTTTTGTTTGACTTCGAAATTATTGTGGGAATGCAGTTTGATGTTCCCATTAATTGAAAAATAATTTGACTAGACATGGTTCGACACCTTGTAGTCTCCATTGTTAATTCTTCGTGGGAGGAGATTGTAAAAGTGAGTAACTCTCAGCAGTCATATGTACCTTCTTTTGTAATTTATTAGTCAATATGTTTATTTCAGGCATATATTTACTCAGAAAATGGCAAGTAAAAACAAGAAAGACAATTTTGGAGATAAATTCAACTGTCGTATTAGAAAATTGGATAGGTAATGAATGCTTATTGTAATGACAGTAGTTGTTCTCCACAGGAGTCTTGAGAAGAAATAGAGCTATTCTAACTTGTCGCGACGTGGTGTTCCAATAGTGAAAAGTCCTGTGTAATTACATAAAATTAGATGAGTAAAGTTTTGATTTTTTGCTTCTATTTTTTGTATCTCTCTTCTAGATAAGTGATCTTAAATGTTTGGTTAACATGATATCAAAATGGAACTGATCATGTTAACTATAGAAACAGAAAATAGAGACACTAATAGGACTCTCATCCTTTAAATTTTGATCGTTACCAATCAAAATGCATCCTCATCACTTATCATTTAAAAATCAATATGAAGAGAAAAAATATAAAATATAATCTTTTATTCACCATAACTTTAAAATACTAACAACCCTCTTTTGTCAACTGGTAGAGGAGAACAAAAATACAAAATATAATTTTTCATATCTTTAAAATACTAATAACCATCTTTTTGTCAACAAGTAAAGGTGAAGATATACATAATATAATTTTTTTTATTCAACATATCTCTTTATTCTTTGGTAAAGAAAAGTGGTGAAGACATGACTTGATCCCAAATCCTTGTTGCTATCAACCATCGAAACTTTTAGCAACTGAGATACCTAACAAATATTTTAAAATTTTATTAAATAATATTTTGAATTCTCAATCTTTAATAAGTGTGAATCTTTTAGGTATTTATTCACCATATGTTATACATTGTAGTTTTAGAATTGCTATTTTTGTCGAGTAATATAGAAATAGATGAGTTAAATAAATTATTATTTTTTATCATGTTCAACAATCCAAATTTGAGTCTTTGTTGAGACATGTGAGTTGGTTAGTTTATTATTGTATGAGTAATGGATCTTATGTTGTTTGAGTCTATATATGAGAAGTCATATACATCATTTTATGTAATTTTTTAATTTTAATAAAAAATCTAAATTTGATACAAGAAATCTTTCTACTTGGACCAACACAACTTGCCAACTTGTAATCCAAAACAAAGTTTAGTTTCCAACATATAAGTTTGATCATCTAAATTCAACAGGACAAGAGACTAATAGCCCCCCAAAAAAGAAGAATCTTCAAGTTTCTTACTTTGCATATAATTCTTTGGATGTCACACTGCATAATCCTATGAAAGATTCAAGTGGATAATGTTTCCTCCAAAGTGATGATGTGGTTGATACCGAGTGGCATGAGTAGTTGGCAATCTTATTTGTGGGGGATAAGTTGATGAGGTATCTATCATTTGTATAATTATTATTTAATAAATAATAATCAATATCATATTTAATAAAATTTTGATTAATTATAGTTATCTGTTATTAATTGATCAGATCATAAAAATTGGGAGATATAGGAAAAGTTTTACTCGACATAATATAAAAGAAGACTTGTAATTTTTACAAGAAATAAGTAAGAGATATAGAAAAACTTAAAACTTTTATTAAAAACAACTAAAAGAAACTTGATTTAGCTGAATCCTTGGTCAATGCAGGATCTAAAGAAAAAATTATCCGTCTAAGTAGAAAAGTCACTCAAAAACAAAACAATGGCTTGAGCTAAAGTGGAAAAGTCATCCTTATGATCTTGTCTATGTATTTTTTGTAGCTTTGAATCGACATAATGTATAAAGTGAAACGAACAAAGTTATGAGACGTTTTTCAGTTGGAATATTCTCTCTATAAACAAAACATAAAATCTTGGTAAAATATTTTTTGGATTTGGAAATTCAACACAATGGAAAGAAATGGCTGTTGGGAACTGCTTAGTCTGATGCTGACCTCAGTGGAGATTCTTCCAAAGTTTGACCGATAACTTCCATTATCATGTGTGGAAATTGATTACAAGATAAATTTGACCAACTCTACGAGAACACTGAACATTTTGTGAACTGTGTATATTTTGTGTTGCTGTCATAGTTTAGTTGAATCCATCTTCTGTAGCTTGTCATTTATAATCTTCATATCATTAATCTAAGCCATCATGCAAAAAAAGACCAAACTAAATGCAACAGCATAGGCCACAAAGTAAAAAACATAACAATGGACTAAGTAATCTCTCTCTAACTCACTTTTTAACCTAAATAATTCATCTTTAACGGTAAAAAATAAAAAATAATCGAACATCAATCCAATCCAAAAGAGTTTAGTATTTTCTTTGTTTTCATTGTCTTTTTATGTTGCAAAACATTATAATCTGAAGGTGATTAAAATTATTAAAGTTCAATATTACCTTTTTATGAAATTTTATGACCTGTAGCTTTCTAGAAATCTAATAATTTATGCGGGAATCAATATCTCATGCTACAACTTGTGGATTGTGGGTTTCAATTAAGCAACTGTTTCCGACGACAGGTGTCGCTGAGACCACCAAACATGACATCAGCCCTTCCGTAGGCTATACCTTGCCGTGGTTAGCTCTCTGTCTACATATACGCATCACTAACCCACTTCTAATACCATCGTCTGCGCACCAAAACCATCTCGATGGCTCTCGACATCGTTCTCATCGCCGGCATCCTCTTGGGAGTCGTCGTCCACCTCCTCCTCCGCCGCAGGTTCCAGTCCATCCGTCGGCTCCGGCTCCCCCCTGGCCCTTCGGGAGTTCCAATCCTCGGCGCCTTGCCGCAGATCGGTCCGATGCCCCACGCCTCCCTCGCTAACCTCGCCGTGCGCTACGGCCCCATCATGTACCTCAGGATGGGCACTACGGGGGTCGTAGTTGCGTCCTCCGCTGGCGCCTCCCGCTCCTTTCTCAAGGCGCTCGACCTTCAGTTCGCCAACCGCCCATTGCCCATTAGCGGGAAGGACGTCACCTACGACGGCCAGGACTTCGTGTTCGCCAACTACGGGCCTCGGTGGAAGCTCCTCCGCAAGCTCGCTAACCTCCACTTTCTCGGCAGCAAGGCACTGACCAAGTGGGCCCCAGTTCGCTGCGACGAAATCGGTCGCATGCTCCGCGCCATGCTCGAGTCCAGCCGGAACTCGCGGCCAGTGATGGTGTCGGAGGCAATGGTGTGCGCCAGCGCCAACATCATCGGGCAGGTAATGCTGTCGCGGCGGTTGTTTGAGTCGCAGGGAGAGGAATCAAACCAGTTCAAGGACGCCATCACGGAGCTGCTAGCTTGGTCGGGGAAGTTCAGCATCGGCGACTTTGTGCCGGCGATCGCGTGGATGGACCTGCAGGGAGTGCAGCGGCAGCTGCGCCGGGTGCATGTGAAGTTAGACGCTCTGATCACGGCGATCATGGCGGAGCACGAAGCAACGGCGCACGAGCGCGAGGGGAGGCCGGACGTCGTGGATCTTGTGATGGCCAACAGGTTTGACGCTGATGGGGTGTCACTTTCTGATGTCAACATGAAGGGCTTTATCTCTGTGAGCTCTCTTTCCCTCTCCCCCTCTTCTTCGCTACGGACAGCCAATTAGCGACGTACGCTAATTCTATTGACCCGCTATCTCCAAACTGGTCCTCTGTTTTCTCTAGTCATCGGTATCATTTGACCAAGACTGATGGTCAATGTCCTCTCAGAACATGTGTTGGATCCTGCAACCAAACCAGCACCAGATATACATATAGATAGAGAGCCATAAAACGTAAGCAGATGAGTTCCGAAGGAATTCCTACGTTGTCTGCTCGATTATGTCACCATTTTTTGAGTCGCATAAGAATCTCCCCGGAGGGGAAAAGATATTACCCTAATGCGTCCTTTATTGGAGGCTCTCCTTTTTAATAAGTTCATCATGCATGTTTGCTACCACACCAATACCTCAGTAACTTCTTCTCCTGGCAGGATATGTTTATTGCCGGAACTGATACATCATCCATCATGATCGAATGGGCGCTCGCAGAAATGCTAAGGAACCCAACCATCCTGCAGCGAGCTCAAGATGAGATGGACCAGGTAATCGGGAAGAACCGTAGGCTTGCAGAGTCTGACATACCAAGCCTTCCCTACTTACGAGCCATCTGCAAAGAGGCATTACGACTGCACCCTTCCACGCCGCTCAGCCTCCCACACTACACCTTCGAATCATGCGAGGTTGACGGCTACCACATCCCCCCAAACACACGGCTCATCGTCAACGTATGGGCCATCGGAGAGACCTAGAGAGCCATAAAACGTAAGCAGATGAGTTCCGAAGGAATTCCTACGTTGTCTGCTCGATTATGTCACCATTTTTTGAGTCGCATAAGAATCTCCCCGGAGGGGAAAAGATATTACCCTAATGCGTCCTTTATTGGAGGCTCTCCTTTTTAATAAGTTCATCATGCATGTTTGCTACCACACCAATACCTCAGTAACTTCTTCTCCTGGCAGGATATGTTTATTGCCGGAACTGATACATCATCCATCATGATCGAATGGGCGCTCGCAGAAATGCTAAGGAACCCAACCATCCTGCAGCGAGCTCAAGATGAGATGGACCAGGTAATCGGGAAGAACCGTAGGCTTGCAGAGTCTGACATACCAAGCCTTCCCTACTTACGAGCCATCTGCAAAGACCCCGACGTGTGGGAGCATGCCCTGGAGTTCAAGCCGGAGAGGTTCTTAAGCGGTAGAAATGCCAAGATTGAGCCACTGGGGAACGACTTCGAGCTGATACCTTTCGGCGCCGGGAGAAGGATCTGCGTGGGAATGCATGCAGGACTCATCATGCTGCAATACGGGCTCGGGTCTTTGTTGCACTCATTTCATTGGAAGCTTGCCGATGACGTCGAGGAGCTCGACATGAAGGAGAAATTTGGCGCCGTGCTTCCTAAGGCAGTGCCTCTCAAGGCTGTAGTTAAACCACGCCTCCTCGAAAGTGCGTATATGTGACATGTATGTGTGGGCTAAACATGTATAATATGCATTAGGTATATTATGCACAACCTAAAATATAAGGTAGGATGATATATACATATAGGTGAATTGGCATAGAAGGCTTATTGTCACGATCTCATTAGTAAAGGAACTGCTTCAGAATAAAAACTTTCTGTTGACGTATTTTTATCATGTTACGATCAAATTAAAAGAACAGTTGTGAAGTTTTCTGTATTTCCCCTTGTGGAGACTTATGATGAAGATATGTTTGATTAGAGTTATATCCCGTCAAATTCAACTTATGAGAGGAATTTTTTATAGCTTTGCTAGAGGCATATCTTGAATACGTACAAGATTGAGGTCGATCATGCCTTAGAATATAAAGAATTTAGTCAAGCAAAACTTATCAGCGATGCACCTTTTTGTTTGGATCATCATATTGGAAACTTATGAGTAATGAATTTATCCCAATACATAATAGATTTTTTCAAGATGAAATATCTATTTTCAAACTTGGATAAGAATCAGAACTTTAACTCCACAAATATTTGATTTTAAAAAATATATATAAATATAGATGTTGACTAATTTGACTAGTAAAAACTTTGATTGTTTATTAGAAGGTTCTAACCCCAAAATTTATCTTTGCCGCTTATCATTTATAATATATATTTATATATGCATATATATATATGTATATATATGTATATATATATACATATATACATATATATAAATATATATATGTATATATATATATATGTATATACATGTATATATATGTATGTATATACATACATATATATACACGTATATGTATAGGTATATATATATACAAATATATATACATATATATATATATATATGTATATATATACATAATTCGTAGGAATACAAAGAGATCTTGATTATAAAAAAAAATCAAGTAATTCCAAGAAATCAAGATAAAGCTAATTCAAATTCAAATCATTAAATCAAAATCATTTTCAAGAGATTCTAAAAAAAAAAGATTCAGTAGTCTCTCCTTTTTGAAAAATCAATAAAGTAGAGAAATTTTTCAAGGAGAAGGCTTTCTTCTTTTTAGTGTTTCAATTCATAAGATTGATTTCATAGAAGCATGCATTTTTTATTTATGCCAAATAAAAATCTGCATTAATGTTTAGGATCGAAAAATAAGTTTCGTCATAAAAACCATTCATCATGTTTATAACCGAAAAAGAAATTTTCATTGTGACAAAGATCAATAAACCATGAATCACAAAATCATCATGCATAATTTCATATTAAACATGATATCAAACCTTTTAACATTTTTATTAAGACATCAAGTATGGTTTCAATCAAAATCGGAAATCATCAAGATACATATTATTTCTTTTTGAAAAACATACATACGATTATCATTAGATTTAAATCTAATATTTTATTCCTATAGCATAAAATATGTAATTTTCATTATCATTTTTAAAATTACTAGCATGATCATAATTTTTTGTATTTTCATTACATTATTAAACATGTAATTTTCAAGAAAAATAATTTTTCTAAACTAAATTAACAATAACTCATGAAAAGCATTATGTAATTTCAAAATAAATAAAGGACATTTTGATTACCTCATCATCGAAAGTCGTTAAGACGTAGTTTGTCACCTCGCCTTTATTGATTTTCTCCTCGTCTTCGGAGGAGCTCGATTTATCCCAAAATGCTTCCCTCTTCTTGCGTTCATAGCAATTAGTTGCGTTCTTTTTGTTCTTTAATTTTTGTTTCATGAACTTTTTAAATTTTATAGTGAGGAGTTCAAGTTCACTATCACTTGAGCTTATGCTCGAGTGGTCTTCGATTGTTCTAAGTCCGAAATCCTTCCTGTTCTTTGGAAGGTTGTTCTCAAGTTCATTTTATTTCATGCAATTCATTTCATAGGTCATTAAAGACTCAATCAGTTCTTCAATGGGAAAATGGTCTAAGTTCTTTGATTCTTGGATTGCTGTTACTTTATAATCATAATTTTCTGAAAACGAACGTAAAATTTTACTAACAAGTTCAAAATTTGAAAAAGTTTTATCAAGAGCTTTTAAACCATTGACGACATCTATAAAACAGGTATACATGTCAACAACGATTTCGCTTGGTTTCATTCGAAATAGTTCAAAATCGTACATTAAAAGATTGACTTTAGAATCTTTTACTCTACTCATGCCTTCGTGTGTGATTTTGAGAGTATGCCATATATTGAAAACCGTTTCACACATAAAAATTTGATTAAAAATGGCTTTTCATCATTATAGAAAATCGATTCATGATGTAGGTTGAGTTAGTTGAGTCCCTCGAGGCTCACCTATTTTATGATTCAATATCTTACCTACAACATAGAGATGTTACTAGTGACTCGAGGACATGATATACTTGGTCGAGTCTCTCGAGGGCATATCATCGAATCAGACTCATCTTGTAATGATGGTTATAACTTAACCGAACATCATGGTTGGTTGAGTCCCTCGACGGTATATCATTGAATCAGACTCATCTTGTAATGATGGTGATGACTTAATCGAATATCATGGTTGGTCAAGTCCCTCGAGGGCATATCATCGAATTAGACTCATCTTGTAACAATAGTGATGCCTTAACCGAATATCATGGTTGGTTGAGTCCTTCGAGGCCGTAGTAGTTCGAAGGCTGAACATGACGGGAATCATAAAGAGTTGTGATTGGCAAGAGTTGCCTACCATTACGGGCTTAGCGTGATTGATTGTCCCTTGAGGTTATGTTAAGATGCTAATTGGATTTCAATCCCTACTAGAGATCCGCTGGGGGTCTCCGATGCTCATATCGGAGGGAGTTGTGTGTTTCGTGAGAAAATAGTGAGAGTAAATTAAGATAAAAGTCCTTATCTTAATTATTTATTTTTATAAAATTTGCATGTTATTTATTTTTGCTGCATCTTTATTTTCAGAAAAAAATATCGCTTTTAAATCCCTTACATGGCATACCTGATGTCAACCACCTTACTAGTCCAAATTATACGGATTGGCTCTGCAACTTGAGAATTGTTCTCATGATGGAGAAAATCGTGTACGTCCTTAATACAATGATGGCTATGCCTGAGGAAGGGGCATGTGAGGATGAGATTGCTTATTACATGAAGTACATAGATAACTCCACTCTTGCTTAGTGTTATATGTTGGGCTCCATGACTTCTAAGTTACAAAGACAATATAAAAAGATGGATGGCAGATCTATTCTCCTCTATCTACACAAATTGTTTGAGAAATAGGGAAGGACTCAGTGATATGAGATATCGAAAAGTCTCTTCCGTGCTAGGATGACTAGGGGGACACCGATTTAGAATTATGTCATAAAGATGATTGAGTGGATAAAGAAACTCATAGGTCTAGGAATGGTCCTAGAGGATGACTTGTGTGTGGACCTTGTGCTTTAGTCTCTACTAGATTCATTTTCTTAGTTTATAATGAATTTCAATATGAACAAGCTTGAAATGACTCTCCCTAAACTTCTCAATATGTTGAGGTAGGTAGGGAGCATTATTAAGAAGGAGAAGTCAGTTCTCTATGCTAGTAAGACTAGAAAGGAAAGGAAGATAGAAAAATCCATTACGAAGGGAAAGGGTAAGGGAAATTCGGGTAAAGTAAAGGTTGCTAAGAAAGACCCAACAAAGGACAAAGGTCAGTGTTAGGAATAAGTTAGCACTAAGAGGGGGGTGAATTAGTGCAGCGGTAAAATTACATCAGTTTCAAAGACTTTAGTTTGATTAAAGCCAATTTCAGAAAGATACTTAAAATTGAAAGCATATGAAAGAGCATAGTAGATGTAAAGCAAGTAAGTTTTGTAGTAAAGGTAAATTGCACAAATTGAAATACAAACCGAGTTTATAGTGGTTCGATCATCGTGACCTGCATCCACTCCGTCGATTCCTCTTCTATCGAGGCCACCAGCATCCACTATCGGTCTTCCTTCAATAGGCTAAAACTAACCACCTTTTATAGCTTTTTCTCTTTTAACCAGGTTTATGAGATAACCCTTACACTCCCACTTACTCCTCTCTCAAACTATTCTAACACTTAGAAGAAGGAGAGGAGTTCAGATAAGATTACAACAGCGTTCTTTTCTTTTTCACTCTTAATACTTGTGTTCTTTAACCAGAGATGAGAGGGGTATTTATAGGCCTCAATTTAATTCAAATTTGGAGCCTGCCCAAACTAGTGGTACCACCGCCTGACAGTGACACTGAGTGGTACCACCACCTAGGAGACTGTGTTTGGGCAGTACCACCGCCCAAACTAGTGGTACCACCGCCTGACAGTGACACTGAGTGGTACCACCACCTAGGAGACTGTGTTTGGGCAGTACCACCGCCCAAACTAGTGGTACCACCGCCTGACAGTGACACTGAGTGGTACCACCACCTAGGAGACTGTGTTTGGGCAGTACCACCGCCCAAACTAGTGGTACCACCGCCTGACAGTGACACTGAGTGGTACCACCACCTAGGAGACTGTGTTTGGGCAGTACCACCGCCCAAACTAGTGGTACCACCGCCTGACAGTGACACTGAGTGGTACCACCACCTAGGAGACTGTGTTTGGGCAGTACCACCGCCCAAACTAGTGGTACCACCGCCTGACAGTGACACTGAGTGGTACCACCACCTAGGAGACTGTGTTTGGGCAGTACCACCGCCCAAACTAGTGGTACCACCGCCTGACAGTGACACTGAGTGGTACCACCACCTAGGAGACTGTGTTTGGGCAGTACCACCGCCCAAACTAGTGGTACCACCGCCTGACAGTGACACTGAGTGGTACCACCACCTAGGAGACTGTGTTTGGGCAGTACCACCGCCCAAACTAGTGGTACCACCGCCTGACAGTGACACTGAGTGGTACCACCACCTAGGAGACTGTGTTTGGGCAGTACCACCGCCCAAACTAGTGGTACCACCGCCTGACAGTGACACTGAGTGGTACCACCACCTAGGAGACTGTGTTTGGGCAGTACCACCGCCCAAACTAGTGGTACCACCGCCTGACAGTGACACTGAGTGGTACCACCACCTAGGAGACTGTGTTTGGGCAGTACCACCGCCCAAACTAGTGGTACCACCGCCTGACAGTGACACTGAGTGGTACCACCACCTAGGAGACTGTGTTTGGGCAGTACCACCGCCCAAACTAGTGGTACCACCGCCTGACCACCCTAGGAGACTGTGTTTGGGCAGTACCACCGCCCAAACTAGTGGTACCACCGCCTGACAGTGACACTGAGTGGTACCACCACCTAGTCTAGTAGTACCATCGCCGGACACAGTCTCGTAGACTGTGCCACGATGGTGCCACATGTTGGGTCATTGTTTGGGCCTTCCACTTGGCCCAACACAGCCCAAACATGAACCAACTAGCCCCTAATTGGATTGTCCCAATTTCAATCCTAATTATATGCTAACTATGAATTTTAAGACATACACTAAGCAAATCTAGTCCGATTAGTCTAGTTTCTTCTAGTGAGCTTCCGGCGATTTTCCGGTGAACTTCCAATGATCTCTCGGTAATGTTCCAACAGACTCCCAGCAAGCTCCTAGACTTCACGATGATCTTGTTGGCGAGTTTTGATGAGCTTCTTCAACAAGCTCCTATACTTCTCGGTCAATTCCGGTAGAACTTCGAATGAACATCCGAACTTTCGACGAATTCTCGAACTCCCAATGAAATCGCGTACTTGACTCCAGGACTTCAGTTTGCTTTATACCTTGCTATCATAGTTAATCCTACATATATAAAAACCTACTTCAATCTAGACAATTATTACAAAGCTTTGAATCATATTTTCTGGCATGTTATTGGGTCATCGACACTTTGTCCAATTCTTCGATGCATTGTCCTCTCTTGCAACCTATTGCCTAATTGACCAGTTGATCTCTGCAACTCCGATTTCCTTGGCACAATTTCAGCTCTTCTTGGCCCGATGCCCGAATCCATGGTTTGAAGTCTTTTGCTGATACGTATGTTGAATCTCGAATTTTGATGATGAAGTCAATTATAATTTGTTTGATCTAATCTATATGTTGAGAAAAGTGTGCAAGATTAACTACGATAGTAGTAAGACATAAAGTAGGTGTTGTGTTAGAGTTAAGATCGAGATCTCATTGGGAGTTCGAGAGTTGGTCGGAAGTCTGGACGTTCGTCGGAAGTTTTGCCGGAACCAACCGAGTAAGTCCAGGAGCTTGCCAAAGAAGCTCATTGGAACTTGCCAAGAAGATCATCGTAAAGTCTAGGAGCTTGCCAGGAGTCCACTGGAGCATTGCCGAGAGTTCGTCGGATGTTCGCTGGAAGTACGCTGGAAGAGCAATTGACGCACCAGAACAAGAAGTGCTATAATCATGTCTTAACTATCGTAGTTAGAGCATAAATTAAATTAGAATTGAGAGGTAATCCCACTAACTTAATTAGGGGCCAACTAGGCCCTTAACAAGGCTAAATTGGGCCGAATTGAGCACCCAATTCAGACCCTAAATTCCTGGCCGACGGTGGCACTGCTTGGAAAGCAGTGCCCTAAGATTTCTGGGAGGTGGTACTGCCGGTAGTTATTGCTGCCAGTGGTGGTACCGCTAGAGCTCGGTCTCCGAGCTCTGTTAGGCGGTGGTACTGGCAAGTGTCCGGTGTCAAGCGGTAGTACCGCCAATACCCTGGAAATCCGGGATGAGATACTTTTTGGCTCTAATTTTGAAGCCATTAGGGCCTATAAAAACCCTATCCTTTTCTACATGAAAGGGCACGAAACCTATTGGCATAATCTTGAGTTCTTGAGCATTAAAGTGTTGTAAAAGTAAATAGTTCTCCTCCTTTATCTCTTAGCCTTGTAACCATCAAAGAAAGAGGAGTGAGACTTGTAAGGGTTGTCTCCTAAACCCGGCAAAAGGAGAAAAGCTGTAAAAGGTGGTTGGCCTTCACCGAATGAAGGAAGGCTTTTAGTGGATGCTAGTGACCTTGTCGGAGGAGGAATCCGAAAGTGGATGTAGGTCACATTAACCGAACCACTCTAAAACTCGGTTTCAATTTACTTTGAACAACTTTCTTTTATAGCAAACTGCCTCTCCACCTTACTGTGCTTTAACTATGTCTACATACGCTTTCACATAAACACCTTCCGAGATCGACTTTAACCGTATGAAGACTTTATAAAACTGAAGCTTTTCAGTTGTACAATTTACATTATTGCAAATCACCTTAGTCTTCTCTTGCACTTTCACGAAAGCTTTCAAGTTCAAATTCTTTCCGAAACGGATTGAATCGAAACTATTCTCGTCGAAATCGGTTTTAATTGAAACAAGTTTTTTGAAATAGTGAAAGTTTTCTACTACAAGTCTTAGTGCCGCTCTTGATCCTAACAATTGGTATCAGAGTTCGATTTACTCTCGTTTAGTTTAAAACCCAAGAGAGATGGCATTTGCTGGCAACCAAGAGGGTCATTCAATTACACGTTCGCCTATGTTCGATGGGACGGATTACACATATTGGAAGACTATAATAAGGATCTTCCTAATTTCATTGGATTTTGAGCTTTGGAATATTGTCAAAAATGGTTTTCAAAAGTCTTCTCTTCCAATGAACGATTGGAATGAGTTGGAGAAGAAGACTTTCACTTTAAATGCAAAGGCTATGAATGTCTTATTTTATACATTAAATAAAAATGAGTTTAATCGAGTGTCGATTTGTGAAACGGCTTTTGATATTTGGCATATACTCGAAGTGACTCATGAAGGCACTAGTAGAGTGAAGGAGTCAAAAATTAATCTTTTAATGCATTCCTATGAGTTATTTCGAATGAAACCGAGTGAGACCATTGGATACATGTATACCCAATTTACGAATATCATCAATAGTCTAAAAGGACTTGGTAAAGGTTTCTCAGATTTTGAACTCGTTAATAAAGTTTTAAGATCTCTTCCAAAGAGTTGGGACCTAAAGTAATGGATATTCAAGAGGCCAAAGATCTAAATAATTTTTCTCTTGAATAACTAATTGGGTCACTAATGACCTATGAAATGATATGTAAAGCTCATAAAGAGCTTAAGGACACCCTTCCAAAGAATAGGAAGGATATGACACTGAGAACACAAGAAGACCACTTGAAAGAAAACTCAAGTGATGAGGACTTTTATGAAGACTTGACACTTTTAACAAGGAAATTTAAAAAATTCATAAGAAGAAATAAATTTAAAAATGATGCTAAAAATAAATTTGAACCCAAGAAAGATCCAGTAATATGCAACGAATGCAAGAAGCCGGGACACTATAAGAGTGAATGTTCTCACGCCAAGAAAAGGACACCAAAGAAGGCTCTCAAAGCAACATGGGATGACTCAAGTGCACCCGAAGAAGAGGAGCCAACCAACACCAAGCAAGTTGCTCATTACACACTAATGGCCATTGGAGATGAGGTAACAAGTTCAATTGATGCAAATTTATCATTTGATGAACTATTAAATGCTTTTCATGATTTATTTGATGAATGTAAATCAATTAGTAAAAAATATAAATTATTAAAAAAGGAGCATGATTCTCTTGTTAGTGATTTCGATAAATTAAAAATTGAGCATAATGATAGTTTAGCTCCATGTACGAAATACCATAAAGTAAAAACACTTAGAAAGGAAAACTTACTACTCAAAGATACCTTATAAAAATTTGAGGTTGGTAGCAAGTCCTTGAACATGATCCTTACTAATAAGGTTATATTCATAAAAGAAGTGGAATCATATTTGTGAGTAGCTCTCACCAAAATCCAACCACATTTGTTAAAGGCCCTATCTTGCATATTTCACCCCAAAACAAATGCAACTTTTGTTGCAAACTTGGACATATAGCTTATCATTGTCCATTTAAAAAGTATAGTCTACATAAATTGATTTGGGTTCCTAAAGGAATCGTAAAGAACTCTATGCAAAATGATAAGTTAAGTTGATCGGTTTTTGAGGCACTCGAGGTCAAATGGGTACATAAAAATCATCTTCTTTTGTAGAAACGTATACCATCACAAGCTAAGAGCAAGAGATGATACCTTGATAGTAGATGCTCAAGGCATATGACCAGAGATCCATCTCAATTCTCTAAGCTCACTAGCTTAGACGAAGGGTATGTCACTTTCAAAGACAACAACAAGGGTAAAATCATAGGCAAAGGACCTATAGGTAACACATCCATCTTTTTTATTGAAGATATGTTGTTAGTTGATGGCTTAAAGCATAATCTTTTCAGCATTAGTCAATTATGTGATAAAGGATATATTATTAGATTTAAATCTAATGCTTGTGTTATAGAAAAATCACACAAAAACACATCTATGATTGCTTTAAAACAAAATAACGTATACACCATTGACATTAATGATCTTTGCAATAAAATGTGTTTTTCGGTTTTAAATGATGATGCTTGGGTTTGGCATAGGAGATTAGATCATGCTAGTATGAAACTAATCACCCAAATTTCATCTAAAGAACTTGTAAGAGGAATTCCTCATATCAAGTTTATCAAAGATAATGTGTGTGATGCTTGTCAACTAGGAAAACAAATAAAAGGTAGCTTCAAACCTAAGAATCAAATAAGCACCTCCAGACCTTTGCAATTGATTCATATGGACTTATTCGGACCAATTGCTACATCAAGCCTAGGAGGTAGCAAATACGCATTTGTCATCGTAGATGATTATAGTAGATACACATGGTTGGTGCACAAAAGTGAATGCTTTAGGTATTTCTCTAAGTTTTGTAAACTTGTTTAAAATGAAAAGGGTTTTATGATTTCATCAATTCGAAGTGATCACGGTGGTGAATTTCAAAATCGTGATTTCCAAGAATTTTGTGAATATAATGGATACAACTACAACTTCTCTACTCCAAAAAATCCTCAACAAAATGGAGTAGTAGAAAGAAAGAATAGAAACTTATAAGAAATGGCAAGAACCATGTTAAATGAACATAGCCTACTCAAATATTTTTGGGCTGAAGCCATAAACATGACATGCTATGTCATGAATAGAGTTTTAGTAAGACGTTTACTCAGCAAAACTCCTTATAAGTTGTGGAACAACAAAAAACCCAATGTTTCATATTTTAAAGTTTTTGGGTGTAAGTGTTTTATCTTAAATAAAAAAGATGCTTTAGGAAAATTTGATGCTAAATCCAATGAAGGAATTTTTCTTGGCTATTCTTCTATTTCTAAAGCATTTTGTATCTTTAATAAAAGAACTTTGATTATAGAAGAATTCATTCATGTTGTTTTTAATGAGGTTTCCGAAATTAAGAAAAATGATTTTGATGATGATGTTAATTTCGTTTTTTTGAATTTAAATGAAACCCTTGTTTATCTAACAACTTAGATGCATCTACTTCCGAAACATCCTTACCCAAGGATTGGAAGTATGTAGATGCTCGCCCTAAGGGGCTAATCATAGGAGACACATCTAAAGGGGTTCAAACTCATTTTTCTCTTAAAAAATTTTGTGCCAACACCGCTTTTCTCTCCCAAATTGAACCTAAAAGTATTGATGAGGTCATGAAAGATGATTCATGGGTCATTGTAATGAAAGAAGAGTTAAATCAATTTGAGAGAAATGAGGTGTGGAAGCTTGTTCCTAGGCCAAAAGACCATTTAGTTATTGGTACTAAGTGGGCCTTTAGAAACAAGCAAGATGAATCTGGTATCGTGGTTAGAAACAAGGCTAGATTAGTAGCCAAAGGTTTCAACTAAAAAGAATGTATTGATTTTGAAGAGACCTTTGCTCCTATGGCTCAACTAGAAGTCATAAGGATGCTCTTTGCCTATGCTAGTAGTAATAATTTTAAGTTATTTTAAATAAATGTTAAAAATGCTTTTCTTAATGGCTTTATTTCCGAAGAAGTTTATGTTAAACAACCTCCTAGATTTGAGAATTATAATCTCCCTAATCATGTGTTTAAATTGACTAAAGCTCTCTATGGATTAAAACAAGCCCCAAGGGCTTGGTATGAGAGACTTAGCTTATTTCTTATCGAAAATAATTTCTCTAAAGGCAAGGTCGATGCTACATTATTTATCAAAATATTTTTTATTATTCAAATTTTTATTGATAATATTATTTTCGGCTCCACGAATGAATCTATATGTGAATCATTTGCTAAAAGTATGAGTCTTGAATTTGAAATGAGTTTGATGGGAGAATTAACCTTCTTTTTAGGCTTACAAATCAAACAACTAAATAATGACATTTTCTTAGTCAAACAAAATATACTTTAGATTTGCTAAAAAGGTTTAATATGGATAGCTCAAAAGCTATCAATACTCCCATGAGTACCTCTACTAAGTTAGACATTGATGAAAGTAGAGAAAGCTTTGATCAAAAAGCTTATATGGGTATGATAAGAAGTTTACTATACTTCACTGCAACTAGACCGGATATCATGTTTAGTGTAGGTCTTTGTGCTAGATTTCAATCTAATCCTAAGATATCTCATCTTAAAGCAGTTAAGAGAATACTTAGATATCTTAAAGGAACCACGAATATAGGATTATGATATCCAAAATTTGAGAACTTTGAGCTAATTGCTTATGCTGATGCGGATTTTGCTAGATGTAGATTAGATAGAAAAAGCACATCCGGAACATATCAATTTTTAGGACACGCACTTGTTTCTTAGTCTTCCAAGAAACAAAATACGGTTGCACTATCTACAACCGAAGCCAAGTACATTGCAGCAAGTGCATGTTGTGCACAAGTTGTGTGGATGAAAAACACTTTAGAGGATTATAAGATTCATCTTAAAAACATTCCCATAAAATGTGATAATACAAGTGCAATATGTTTAACAAAACATCCCATTTAATACTCTAGAACTAAACATATTGATATTAGACATCACTTTATATGAGATCATGTTAATAATCATGATGTAATATTAGAGTTTATTGATATAAAATATTAATTAACCGATATTTTTATAAAGCCCTTAAGTGAAGATCAATTTGATTTTATTACAAGAGAATTAGGAATGTTAATTTATCCGAATGCATGAATTTGTTAAATTTCATTTTCAGACTTTCTTGATTCCTTGAATCACTCACTTAAATCTTCTCCTATGAAGCTTAAAATGTTGTTTACTTTGATGTTGGAATTTTATTTTGATGATGATTATGATCTCTATTGAATATTGAGAAGTTTTAATCATACATGATGCAATATCAGATTTTTAATTTTTGAGTACCAATGAATTACCTCATGCAAGTAGTGATGAAAAGCTATGACTAAATGAAACATGAAGTGTTTATAAATGCATAAAGTATTTATACATATCTTGATTCATGGAAGTCATTTCTCACGGATTTCACTATCATAAATTTTTAAAATAAGAAATGGATTTAATGTAATGCTCTTCTCGTTATGAAGTTTTATTTGTAAATTTCTCCTTCATGTGATACTACTCTCCCATGGATAATTGAAGGAATTCCAATGGATATATTAATCCTTGAATGATGAATTTTCGTGTATGATAATGAAAGCATGTGTGTGATAATTTTGTAAAGATGAATCCCTTCTCTTTATCAAAATGAAAGCATGTGTGTGATAATTTTTGTAAAGATGAATCCCTTCTCTTTATCAAAATGAAAGCATGTGTGTGATAATTTTTGTAAAGATGAATCCCTTCTCTTTATCAAAATGAAAGCATGTGTGTGATAATTTTTGTAAAGATGAATCCCTTCTCTTTATCAAAATGAAAGCATGTGTGTGATAATTTTTGTAAAGATGAATCCCTTCTCTTTATCAAAATGAAAGCATGTGTGTGATAATTTTTGTAAAGATGAATCCCTTCTCTTTATCAAAATGAAAGCATGTGTGTGATAATTTTTGTAAAGATGAATCCCTTCTCTTTATCAAAATGAAAGCATGTGTGTGATAATTTTTGTAAAGATGAATCCCTTCTCTTTATCAAAATGAAAGCATGTGTGTGATAATTTTTGTAAAGATGAATCCCTTCTCTTTATCAAAATGAAAGCATGTGTGTGATAATTTTTGTAAAGATGAATCCCTTCTCTTTATCAAAATGAAAGCATGTTTTAATGAAAACTTATTTATCATTTTTGACTTGATTCAAATCACTTCATAAATTTAGTTCTTAATGGATTCCCTCCTTACCTTCTTTACTCTTCTTCATGCAAAATGTGATGACAAAGGGGGAAAAGTTATTGGAATCTATCGTTTTAATGTTCATAACATTTAAATGATGAGAACTTTTGAGTGTCAAACTTGCTTGATTTTTTTACCACACTTGCATTGTTGAATTGTTCTTCTTTTTGTTGATGACAAAGGGGGAGAAATAATACCAAAATGTGGTAAATTGATGACAAATATATGCAATGTATTTCATCATATGATATCTAGAGCTTACTTGTGATACATTATATTATTAACTTGCTATACATTATATGATATCTAAAGCTTAACTTGCTACTTTATAATTGATATCTTGCCATAGAATGATGAATTGCTATCTTTGTCATTTTTCAAATTTGATATACCATACTTGAAAATGGATGTCATGACTTAACATCATACTTGGCATCGTATTTTGAGAATGATAGATCTTGATAGGAATCATGATGTGCATATTGATAAGTTTAATTAACTTATCTTAGCAATTTGTTTCTTGAATTCAAAGGTCTTAAATTCAAGAAAGTCTTTTCTCAAGTAGGCATATAGATAAGGGGAGTTAATGTTAACTCCATCATCAATAGATTATCATCATCAAAAAGGGAGAGATTGTTGAATCTCATATTTTGATGATGAAGTCAATGGTAATTTGTTTGATCTAATCTATATGTTGAGAAAAGTGTGCAGGATTAACTACGATAGCAGTAAGACATAAAGTAGGTGTTGTGCCAGAGTCAAGATCGAGATCTCATTAGGAGTTTGAGAGTTGGTCGGAAGTCCGGACATTCATCGGAAGTTCTGCCGGAAACCAACCAAGAAGTCCAGGAGCTTGCCAAAGAAGCTCGTCAGAACTTGCCAAGAAGATCATCGTAAAGTCCATGAGCTTGTCGGGAGTTCGCCGGAGCATTGTGAGAGTTCGTCGGATGTTCACTGGAAGTACGTCGAAAGCTCGCCGAAAGAACAACTGACGCACTAGACAAGAAGTGCTATATTCATGTCTTAACTATCATAGTTAGAGCATAAATTAAGTAAGGATTGGGAGGTAATCCACTAACTTAATTAGGGGCCAACTAGGCCTTTATCAGGGCTGAATTGGGCAGAATTGAGCACCCAATTCAGACCCTAAATTCCTTGCCAGCGGTTGGCACCGCTTGGAAAGCAGTGCCCCAGGATTCTAGGCGGTGGTACTGCCGGCAGTTCTTGCTGCCAGCGGGACCGCTTGGAAAGCAGTGCCCCAGGATTTCTAGGCGGTGGTACTGCCGGCAGTTCTTGCTGCCAGCGGTGTACCGCCAAGCTCGATCTCCGAGCTCTATCACGCGGTGGTACCACCTAGTGTCAAGTGTTAGGCGTAGTACCACCCAGTAATGGGCGGTAGTATCGCTAGTACCCTAGAATCCAGGATGAGACACTTTTAGCTCCAATTTTGAAGCCATTGGGTCCTATAGAACCCCACCCTTTCCTGCCATGAAAGGGCACGAAACCTATTGGCATAATCTTGAGTTTTTGAGCCTTAAAAGTGTTGAAAGTAAGAGTTCTCCTCTTTCATCTCTTATCCTTGTAACCATCCAAGAAAGAGGAGTGAGACTTATAAGGGTTGTTTCCTAAACCCGACAACAGGAGAAAGCTTGTAAAAGATGGTTGCCTCACCTATTGAAGGAAGGCTTTTAGTGGACGCCGATGACCTCGTCGGAAGAGGAATCCGAAAGTGGATGTAGGTCACATTGACCGATCTACTCTAAAACTTGGTTTGCATTTACTTTGAGTAACTTTCTTTTATAGCAAACTGGCTCTCTTCCTTACTGTGCTTTAACTATGTCTACATACGCTTTCACGTAAACACCTTCCGAGATCAGCTTTAACCGTATGAAGACTTTACATAACTAACTCTTTTCAGTTGTGCAATTTACATTACTACAAATCACCTTAGTCTTCTCTTGCACTTTCACGAAAGCTTTCAAGTTCAAATTCTTTCCGAAACGGATTGAATTGAAACTATTCTCGTCGGAATCAATTTTAATCGTAACAAGTTTTTTGAAATAGCGAAAGTTTTTCACTATACTAATTCACCCCCCCTCTTAGTGCTGCTCTTGATCCTAATAACGTCGACCGATCCTCTGGCTCGACATCCAATCTTTTGACATGTTTTACTTTGACCCAACATGATTCTTCTTACTTTAATTGTCTCTCTTTGATCGAAGCTTCCTGCGCTACTCAAAATGTATATTAAATCATAAACTCTATCAATTAGTTTCATCATCAAAATTCAAGATTCAATAGTCTCCTCCTTTTTTATGATGATAACTAATTGATGACGAAGTTAACCTTAACTCCCCTTATCAATATGGCATATTTGATAGAACTCTTGGATTTAAAAATCCAAGCAATATATTATCATAAAACTTATGCATAACATCATCATACTTCTCCCCCTTTATCATCAACAGAAAGAAGAAGTACAACTATCAAGTGTTTGGACATATAAGTTCAAATCGTTGCATAGTAAACATAATCTCCAGTTTTATCATCATGCAAGCTAGTGAATTTTACAACATTTTAAAACATGAAAGCTAGCAATTTTGAGATGTTCAAAAAAGCAACTCTTGCTTTGTAAATTTTGCTAGATGTGCAAGTTAGCATGTTTTGCTTCTTGAGATAGGTAAGATAGCACTTCTTTCTCCATGCAATTTGCAAGCTAGCAAATTTTTGCTTCCTTTGCAATGTTTGAGCTACCAATTTTTGCTTCCTTTGCAAAGTATAAGTTTTTAAATTTTGCATCTTGAGCTAGCAATATTTCTCCCTCTTTGTTATTGTTAAAAAGAAGGGAAGAATACAATGTTGTAATTTTTTTCCCTTTACATCACTTTTCAAATCACGACAAAGTTGAAGTATCAATCTTTTTTCAATATGTTTGTGCATCATAATAGTTTCAAATTAAAACATGCACAATTTTAAAACCTTACATTTTATTTTTTATGCATGATACCAAAAAATAAATAAATCATTATTATGAGCATATCATATATGATACTAAGACATTAAAATTTTTAAGCATTTATTGACCTTTTGATCATGATAACAAACAATGATCATTTAAAGCATTCATGATACCAAACATTAAATCAACATTTTTAAGCATTTATCACTTCATGATTGTTGGTACCAAACATTCATCATTAATTTTCTCCCCCTTTGTCATAGGCAAAGAGAGGAGAATAAAAATATAATGGTGCAATTCATTTCCCTTTTCATTAATTTTTAAATCATCACATAAAGAATAACAAGAAAATTTTGGTGATAAGATATACTTCATGAATACAAGGAATTGTACATAAAAATTATATCATGAAAGATAAAATATCAAAAATCATGAAGGATTAAGTCATGAATACTAAATGACATGATTTATCTTGACAAATCTTCCTTTTAGTAAATAACAAAAAGAAACATGGGAGTTTAAAAATAAGATCTTGATTCATAGGAAAAATTTCAAGTATCAATATCGAGAATTCAAGATCATGATATAGATAAAGACATTCCTATAACAAAAAGGTGTCATGAGAAAACACATAAACGATATTGATTCATATATAATATTTCTCAATTCATTATGAATCATAAAAATTATAATTCTGAAAAATCATGATTCATTTGGATAGTAGATAGCAAAAAGAAATATTGAGGATAAAAGATCTCGATTTATAATAAGTGTAGTCCGTCTTATTGAACATGGGAGGACGAATGAGAGAGTGACCCTCTTGAAAGCTACCAATTTTTGCTTCCTTTGCAATGTTTGAGCTACCAATTTTTGCTTCCTTTGCAATGTTTGAGCTACCAATTTTTGCTTCCTTTGCAATGTTTGAGCTACCAATTTTTGCTTCCTTTGCAATGTTTGAGCTACCAATTTTTGCTTCCTTTGCAATGTTTGAGCTACCAATTTTTGCTTCCTTTGCAATGTTTGAGCTACCAATTTTTGCTTCCTTTGCAATGTTTGAGCTACCAATTTTTGCTTCCTTTGCAATGTTTGAGCTACCAATTTTTGCTTCCTTTGCAATGTTTGAGCTACCAATTTTTGCTTCCTTTGCAATGTTTGAGCTACCAATTTTTGCTTCCTTTGCAATGTTTGAGCTACCAATTTTTGCTTCCTTTGCAATGTTTGAGCTACCAATTTTTGCTTCCTTTGCAATGTTTGAGCTACCAATTTTTGCTTCCTTTGCAATGTTTGAGCTACCAATTTTTGCTTCCTTTGCAATGTTTGAGCTACCAATTTTTGCTTCCTTTGCAATGTTTGAGCTACCAATTTTTGCTTCCTTTGCAATGTTTGAGCTACCAATTTTTGCTTCCTTTGCAATGTTTGAGCTACCAATTTTTGCTTCCTTTGCAATGTTTGAGCTACCAATTTTTGCTTCCTTTGCAATGTTTGAGCTACCAATTTTTGCTTCCTTTGCAATGTTTGAGCTACCAATTTTTGCTTCCTTTGCAATGTTTGAGCTACCAATTTTTGCTTCCTTTGCAATGTTTGAGCTACCAATTTTTGCTTCCTTTGCAATGTTTGAGCTACCAATTTTTGCTTCCTTTGCAATGTTTGAGCTACCAATTTTTGCTTCCTTTGCAATGTTTGAGCTACCAATTTTTGCTTCCTTTGCAATGTTTGAGCTACCAATTTTTGCTTCCTTTGCAATGTTTGAGCTACCAATTTTTGCTTCCTTTGCAATGTTTGAGCTACCAATTTTTGCTTCCTTTGCAATGTTTGAGCTACCAATTTTTGCTTCCTTTGCAATGTTTGAGCTACCAATTTTTGCTTCCTTTGCAATGTTTGAGCTACCAATTTTTGCTTCCTTTGCAATGTTTGAGCTACCAATTTTTGCTTCCTTTGCAATGTTTGAGCTACCAATTTTTGCTTCCTTTGCAATGTTTGAGCTACCAATTTTTGCTTCCTTTGCAATGTTTGAGCTACCAATTTTTGCTTCCTTTGCAATGTTTGAGCTACCAATTTTTGCTTCCTTTGCAATGTTTGAGCTACCAATTTTTGCTTCCTTTGCAATGTTTGAGCTACCAATTTTTGCTTCCTTTGCAATGTTTGAGCTACCAATTTTTGCTTCCTTTGCAATGTTTGAGCTACCAATTTTTGCTTCCTTTGCAATGTTTGAGCTACCAATTTTTGCTTCCTTTGCAATGTTTGAGCTACCAATTTTTGCTTCCTTTGCAATGTTTGAGCTACCAATTTTTGCTTCCTTTGCAATGTTTGAGCTACCAATTTTTGCTATGAATCATAAAAATTATAATTCTGAAAAATCATGATTCATTTGGATAGTAGATAGCAAAAAGAAATATTGAGGATAAAAGATCTCGATTTATAATAAGTGTAGTCCGTCTTATTGAACATGGGAGGACGAATGAGAGAGTGACCCTCTTGAAAGCCAAAAAGAGCTATTTCTCTTTGGGTGTTAAACCAAATGAGAAAAATGAGACTATGATACCAATTGTTAGGAACAAGTCAGCACTAAGAGGGAGGGGTGAATTAGTGCAATAGTAAAATTATGTCGGTTTCAAAGACTTTCATTCGATTAAAGCTGATTTCGGAAAGATACTTAAAATTGAAAGTATACGGAAGAGTGTAGTGGATGTAAAGCAAGTAAATTTGTAGTAAAGGTAAATTACACAAATAGAAATGCAAACCGAGTTTATAGTGGTTTGGTCATCGTGACCTACATCCACTCCGTCGATTCCTCTTTCGACGAGGCTACCGACATCTACTATCGGTCTTCCTTCAATAGCTCTTTCTCCTTTTACTGGATTTAGGAGATAACCTTTACACCCCCACCTACTCATCTCTCAAACTATTTTAACACTTAGAAGAAGGAGAGGAGTTCACACAATATTACAGTAGCATTTCTTTTCTTTTTCACTCTTAATACTTGTGTTCTTTAACTAGGGATGAGAGGGATATTTGTAGGCCTCAAATTGATTTAAACTTGGAGCCTAAAAATGACTCATCCTAGGTTTCTTGAGTCCTGGTAGTACCACCGCCTATGCTGGGTGGTACCACCACCTACAACACTAACACTGAAAGCAGGTGTTGTCTCGGAGTCAAGATCATGGTCATGTTGAGAGTTCGAGAGTTCGTTGGAAGTCTGGACGTTCATCAGAAGTTCTGCAAGAACTAACCGAGAAGTCCAGGAGCTTGCTATAGAAGCTCGTCGGAACTTGCCAAGAAGATCGTCACAAAGTCTAGTAGCTTGCCGGGAGTCCGCCGGAGCATCTCCAAGAGTTCATCGGATGTTCGCCGGAAGTATGCCAGAAGCTCGCCGAAAGAGCGACTAACGCACCGGAACATGAAGTGCAGTAATTATGTCTTAATTGTCATAGTTAGAGTGTAGATGAAGTTAGGATTGATAATCCCACTAACTTAATTAGGAGCCAACTAGGCCCTTAACAGGCCTTAAATGGGCCGAATGGAGCAGCCCATTCGGCCCTTGAATTCCTGGTCGACGGTGGCACCGCCTGAAAAGCAATGCCCTCCCAGGAATTCTGGGTGGTGGTACCGCTAGGACCCCAGAGATCGAGGATGAGACACTTCTTAGCTCCATTTTTGAATGCCATTGGGGTCTATAAATATCCCACCATTTTCTGCATAAAAGGGGAACGAAATTTTGATATATTCTTGAGTCTTTGAAGTGTTAAAGAGTTGAAAAAGTGCTAGAGTTCTCCTCCTTCCTTTCTAAGTGTTGAGATCATTCAATAGAGGAGTGAAACTTGTAAGGGTTGTCTCCTAAGCCTAGCAAAAGGAGAAAAGCTGTAAAAGGTGATTGGCCTTCGCCTATTGAAGGAAGGCCTTTGGTGGACGCTAGTGATCTCGTTGCAGGAGGAAGCCGAAAGTAGATATTGGTAATATTGATCGAACAACTCTAAAACTAGGTGTGCATTTACTTTGAGCAACCTTCTTTTATAGCAAACTGCCTCTCCTCCTTACTGTGTTTTAACTACGTCTACATACTTTGACGTAAATATCTTCCGAGATCGGCTTTAATCGTACGAAGACTTTACGAAACTAACACTTTTCATTTATACAACTTATATTGTTGCAAATCACCTTAGTCTTCTCTTGCACTTTCACGAAAGATTTCAAGTTCAAATTCCTTCCGAAATGGATTGAGTTGAAACCATTCTTGTTGAATCAGCTTTAATCGAAATAAGTTTTTTTTAAATGGCGAAAGTTTCCCGTTGCACTAATTCACCCCCCCCTCTCTTAGTGCGCTCTTGATCCTAACAATTGGTATCAGAGCAAGGTTCACTCTCGTTTGGTTTAAAATGCAAGAGAGATGGCATTTGCCAGCAACCAAGTGGGTCATTCAATTACTCGTCCATCCATATTCAATGGGATGGATTACACCTATTGAAAGACTAGAATGAGGATCTTCCTAATTTTGATGGAATTTGAACTTTGGAATATTATCAAAAATGGTTTTCAAAAGTCTTCTCTTCCAATGAATGATTGGAATGTGTTGGAGACGAAGACTTTTACTTTAAATGCCAAGGCTATGAATGTCTTGTTTTGTGCACTAAATAAAAACGAGTTCAATCGAGTGTCAATTTTTGAAACAACTTTTGATTTTTGGCACACACTTGAAGTGACTTATGAAGGCACTAATAGAGTGAAAGAGTCAAAAATCAACCTTTTAGTACATTCTTATGAATTATTTCGAATGAAACCGAGGGAGACCACTGGAGATATGTACACCCGTTTTACGGATGTCGTCAATGGTCTAAAAGGACTTGGTAAAGGTTTTTCAGATTTTGAGCTCGTTAATGAAGTTTTAAGATCCCTTCCAAAGAGTTGGGACCCTAAAGTCATGGCTATTCAAGAGGCCAAAGATTTAAATAACTTTTCTCTTGAAGAACTAATTGGGTCACTAATGACCTATGAAATGACATGCAAAGCTCATGAAGAGCTTGAGGACACCCTTCCAAAGAACAAGAAGGACATGACATTGAGAACACAAGAAGACCACTTGAGAGAAAACTCAAGTGATGAGGACTTTGATGATAACTTGGCACTTATATCAAGAAAATTCAAAAAATTCATTAAAAGAAATAAATTTAAAAATGACACTAAAATAAATTTGAACCCAAGAAAGATTAAGTAATTTGCTACGAATGCAAGAAATCAGGACACTACAAGAGTGAATTCCCCAAGCCAAGAAGAGGACACCGAAGAAGAAGGCTCTCAAAGCAACATGAGATGGCTCAAGTGCGTCTGAAGAAGAGGAGTCAACCAACACCGAGCAAGTTGCTCACTATGCGCTAATGGCCATTAGAGATGAGGTAACAAGTTCAATTGATGCAAATTTATCATTTGATGAATTATTAAATGCTTTTCATGATTTATTTGTTGAATACAAAATAATTAGTAAAAAATATAAATTGTTAAAAAAGGAATATGATTCTCTTGTTAGTAATTTTGATAAATTAAAAATTAAGCATAATGATAGTTTAGCTCCATGTATGAAATTCTATGATTTAGAAATACTTCAAAAGGAAAACTTATTACTTAAGGATACCTTGAAGAAATTTGAGGTTGGTAGTAAGTCCTTGAACATGATCCTTACAAACAAGGGTCATGTTCATAGGAAAGGCGGAATCGGATTTGTGAGTAGCTCTCACCAAAATCCAACCACCTTCGTTAAAGGCCCTATCTTGCATATTTCACCCCAAAATATATGTAACTTTTGTTGCAAACTTGGATATATAGCTTTTCATTATCCATTTAAAAAGTGTAGTCTACACAAATTGATTTGGGTTCCTGAAGGAATAATAAATAACTCAATGCAACATGGTAAGCAATTTAGATCGATTTTTGAGGTACCCAAGGTCAAATGGGTACCTAAGAATCATCATTTTTTGTAGAAATGCTTACCATCACAAGCTAGGAGCAAGAGATGGTACTTTGATAGTGGATGCTTAAGACATATGACCAGAGATCCATCTCAATTCTCTAAGCTCACTAGCATAGACGAAGGATATGTCACCTTTGGAGACAACAACAAGGGTAAAATCATTGGCAAAGGAACCATAGGTAACAAATCTAACTTCTTTATTGAAGATGTATTGTTAGTTGATGGCTTAAAATATAACCTCTTGAGTATTAGTCAATTGTGTGATAAAGGATATATTTTTAAAGTTGAATCTAATACTTGCATTATTGAATAACCACATAAAAACACATCTATGATTGCATTAAAATAAAATAACATATGCACCATTGACATTAATGATCTTTGCAATGAAATGTGTTTTTTGGTTTTGAATGATGATGCTTGGCTTTGGCATAGGAGATTAGGTCATGCTAGCATGAAACTAATCACCTAAATTTCATCTAAAGAACTTGTTAGAGGAATTCCTCATATGAAGTTTGTCAAAGATAATATGTGTGATGCTTGTCAATTAGGAAAATAAATAAAAGGTAACTTCAAACCTAAGAACCAAATAAGCACCTCTAGACCTTTGCAATTGATCCTATGGACTTATTCGGACCAATTGCTACATCAAACCTAGGAGGTAGCAAATACACATTTGTCATTGTGGATGATTATAGTAGATACACATGGACTTATTTTTTGGCACACAAAAGTGAATGCTTTAGGTATTTCTCTAAGTTTTGTAAACTTGTTCAAAATGAAAAGGGTTTTATGATTTCGTCAATTCGAAGTGATCACGATGGTGAATTTCAAAACCATGATTTCTAAGAATTTTATGAATAGAATGGATGTAACCACAACTTCTCTACTCCAAGAAATCCTCAACAAAATAGAGTAGTAGAAAGAAAGAATAGAAATTTACAAGAAATGGCAAGAACCATGTTGAATGAACATAGCCTACTCAAATATTTTTTGCCGAAGCCGTAAACACGACATGCTATGTCATGAATAGAGTTCTAGTAAGACCCTTACTCACCAAAACTCCTTATGAGTTGTGAAACAACAAAAACCTAATATTTCATATTTTAAAGTTTTTGGGTGTAAGTGTTTTATCTTGAATGAAAAAATGCCTCAGGAAAATTTGATGCTAAATTCGATGAAGAAATTTTTCTTGGCTATTCATCTATTTCTAAAGTATTTCATATCTTTAATAAAAGAACTTTGATTATAGAAGAATCCATTCATGTTGTTTTCAATGAGGTTTCCAAAATTAAGAAAAATAATTTTGATGATGATGCTAATTTTGATACTTTGAATTTAAATGAAACCCCTTCGCCATCTAGCAACTCAGATGCATCTGCTTCCAAAACATCCTTACATAAGGATTGGAAATATGTAGATGCTCATCCTAAGGAGCCAATCATAGGAGACACATCAAAAGGGGTTCAAACATGCTCTTCTCTTAAAATTTTTTGTGCCAACGTCACTTTTCTCTCCCAAATTAAACCAAAATGTATTGATGAAGCCATGAAAGATGATTCATGGATTATCGCAATGCAAGATGAGTTAAATCAATTTGAGAGAAATGAGGTGTGGAAGTTAGTTCCTAGGTCAGATGACCATTTAGTTATTGGTACTAAATGAGTGTTTAGAAACAAACAAGATGAATCTGGTATCGTGGTTAGAAATAAAGCTAGATTAGTGGTCAAAGGTTTTAATCAAGAAGAAGATATCGATTACGAAGAAATCTTTACTTCTGTGACTCGATTAGAAGCCATAAGGATGCTCCTTGCTTATGCTAGTAGTAATAATCTTAAGTTGTTTCAAATGGATATTAAAAGTGCTTTTCTTAATGGCTTTATTTTTGAAGAAGTTTATGTTGAACAACCTCCGAGATTTGAGAATAATAGTCTCCCTAATCATATGTTTAAATTGACTAAAGCTCTCTATTGTTTAAAACAAGCCCCAAGGGCTTGGTATGAGAGACTTAGTTCATTTCTTATTGAAAATAATTTCTCTAAAGGCAAGGTCGATACTACATTATTTATCAAAAAATTTAAAAATAATTTTCTTATTGTTCAAATTTATGTTGATGATATTATCTTCGGTTCTACGAATGAATTTCTTTGTGAATCATTTGCTAAAAGTATGAGTCTTGAATTTGAAATGAGTTTGATGGGAGAGTTAACTTTCTTTTTGGTCTTACAAATTAAACAACTAAGTAATGACATCTTTCTTAGTTAAATAAAATACGCTTTAGATTTGCTAAAAAGATTCAATATGGATAGCTCAAAAGCTATCAACACTCCTTTGAGCACCTCCACTAAGTTACAAATTGATGAAAGTAGAGAACGCTTTGATCAAAAAGCTTATAAGGGTATGATAGAAAGTCTACTATACCTCATCGCAATAAGACCGGATATCATGTTTAGTGTAGGTCTTTGTGCTAGGTTTCAATCTAATCCTAATATATCTCATCTTAAGTAGTTAAGAGAATACTTAGATATCTTAAAGGTACCATTAATCTAGGATTATGGTATCCAAAATCTGAGAATTTTGAACTAATTGTATATGCTGATGCGGATTTTGCTGGATGTAGATTAGATAGAAAAAGCACATCTGAAATATGTCAGTTTTTTGGACACACACTTATTTCTTGGTCATCCAAGAAACAAAACTCGATTGCACTATCTACAACCAAAGTTGAGTACATTGCAGTTAGTGTATGCTGTGCACAAGTTGTGTGGATGAAAAATACTTTAGAGGATTATAAGATTCATCTTAAAAATATCCCCATAAAATGTGATAACACAAGTGTAATATGTTTAACAAAGAATCTCATTCAACACTCTAGAACAAAACATTTTGATATTAGGCATTACTTTATATGAGATCATGTCACTAATCATGATGTAATCCTAGAGTTTATTGATACAAAACATCAATTAGCCGATATTTTTACAAAACCTCTAAGTGAAGAACAATTTGATTTTATTTGAAGAGAATTAGGAATGTTAATTTGTCCGAATGCGTGAATCTATTATATTTTGGTTTCAGACTTTCTTGATTCTTTAATCACTCACTTAAATCCTGTGCTGAAAATTTTATGATGCGAATTTTACATGATGATAAGATTGTGTGCCTCAATAACATATTTACCTTGATGTTGGAAATTTTGTGCCTTGATGCTAAAAGTTTCTATGATGATGAACATGTTATCATACAATGATGCAATATCATGTTTACTTTCATGATTGAGATTTCTATTGAATATTGAGAAGTTTCAATCATACTTTGGATTCTTAATCCTTAAGTACTACAAAGCACTAATGATTTTGCCTCATGCAAATAGTGATGAAAAGCTATGACAAAACACTTTATAAATGCATGAATTTAATGTATATTTTCTCTCCGGACTATCTTTCACTAATGGATTTCTTGAATAGAGCTTTCATGAGTCTATGCTATATCAAGTTTATTTCATATCCGTGCTCCATTACTTAATGATTTTTGATACATAGAAGTCATTGACAAATGCATCTCTCTCACGGATTTATCCCTTGTGAATTTTTATTGAGAAATGGATTTGATATGATAATTCTTTCACATGAATTCTTTTTTGATGAAGGAAGAACTTTTTTTTTGAGATGAATACTTGCGAGGATTTAATTTCACATGAATACCTTGATCCTTGTGAAAAATGAAGCATGATTTAATGATACTCTTTTATCATATTTTAACTTCCTTCAAAGTTAGTTCTCAATGTTTTTTTTTTCTCCTTACTTTCCTCCTTCATGCGGAGTTTTAATGAAAAATAAAAAGGGAGAAGTTGATGGAAACCATCTCGTTATATATTTATAACTTTTAATATTAGAATTTTTTAATGATATCATGTCATGAATGCTTGAAATATGATTTGTATGAACTTCTTTACAATTTGAAATATGACATGAATTTTTACCACACTTGCATTTATTGTTGAATCGTTCTCCTTTTTGTTGATGACAAAGGGGGAGAAATAATACAAAAATGTGGTAAATTGATGATAAATATATGCAATTTTACACTTGAAATGTTTGTATGTTAACTTTTCTTCATTATGATAAGATATTTAGAGCTTAACTTACTATTTTACAAATTGATATCTTGCCATAGAATGAATTACTATGTTTGTCATCCTTCATATTTGAAGTATTAAGACTTGAAAATGGATGTCATGTCTTGACATCATTTTGAGAATGTTAGATTATAATATGAATCATGATGTATGTATTGATAAGTTTAAATGAACTTAACTTATCAATATGTATCTTGAATTCAAAGGCTTTGAATTCAAGAATGACTTTTCTCAAGTATGGCATATAGATAGGGAGAGTTAAAGTGAACTCCGTCATCAATTGATTGTTATCATAAAAAAGGGGGGAGATTATTGAATCTCGAATTTTGATGGTGAAGTCAATTGTAATTTGTTTGATCTAATCTGTATGTTGAGAAAAGTGTGCAGGATTAACTACGATGGCAGTAAGATATAAAGCAGGTGTTGTACCGGAGTCAAGATTAAGATCACGTTGGGAGTTCGAGAGTTCGTCGGAAGTCCGGACGTTCATCGGATGTTTTGCGGGAACCAACCAAGAAGTCCAGGAGCTTGCCATAGAAGCTTGTTGGAACTCACCAAGAAGATCATTGCAAAGTCCAGTAGCTTGTCGGGAGTCCGCCGGAGCATCACCGAGAGTTCGTTAGATGTTCACTGAAGTACGTCGGAAGCTTGCCGAAATAGTAATTGATGCATCGGAACACGAAGTGCAGTAATTATGTCTTAATTATTGTAGTTAGAGTGTAGATTAAGTTAGGATTGGTAATCCCACTAACTTAATTAGGGGCCAAATGGGCCCTTAATAGGCCTTAATTGGGCCGAATGGAGCAGCCCATTCGGCCCCTGAATTTTGGCCGGCGATGGCGCTGCTTGAAAAGTAGTGCCCTCCCAGGAATTCTGGGTGGTTGTACCGTTGGCAGCCAGATGGTTTTACCACCCAATAATGACGGTGGTACTATCAGGACCCCGGAAATCTGGGATGAGACACTTCTTGGCTCCATTTTTGAATGCCATTGGGGTCTATAAATACCCCATCCTTTTCTGCATGAAAGGGGAACAAAATCTTGATATATTCTTGAGTCTTTGAAGTGTTAAAGAGTTAAAAAGTGCTAGGGGTTCTCTCCTTCCTTCTAAGTGAATCTCAAGGATGTTGAGATCATTCAAGAGAGGAGTGAAACTTGTAAGGGTTGTCTCCTAAGCCCGACAATAGGAGAAAAGCTGAAAAGGTGGTTGGCCTACGCCTATTGAAGGAAGGCCTCTAGTGGATGCTAGTGACCACGTCGGAGGAGGAAGCCGAAAGTGGATGCAGGTCACGTTGATCAAACCACTCTAAACTCGGTTTGCATGTACTTTGAGCAACCTTCTTTTATAGTAAACTGCCTCTCCTCCTTACTATGTTTAACTATGTCTACATATACTTTGACGTAAACATCTTTCGAGATCGGCTTTAATCGTATGAAGACTTTACAAAACCGATGCTTTTCATTTGTGCAACTTACATTGCTGCAAATCATGGTAGTCTTCTCTTGCACTTTCACAAAAGATTTCAAGTTCAAATTCCTTCTGAAATAGATCGAATTGAAACCATTCTCACTGAATCGGCTTTAATCGAAATAAGTTTTTATTTAAATAGCGAAAGTTTTCCGCTGCACTAATTCACCCTCCCTCTTAGTGCGCTCTTGATCCTAACACGCCTGACACTTACATTGGGCAGTACTACCGCCCAATTTGGCAGTACCACCATCTGACATAGTCTCGGAGATTGTTCCATGATGGTGCCACATGTTCGGTCACTTTTTGGGCCTTCCACTTGGCCCAACACAGCCCAAACATGGGCCCAACTAGCCCCTAATTGGGTTGGCCCAATTTCAATCCTAATTATGCACTAACTATAAATTCTAAGGCATACACTAAGCAAATGCAGTCCGATTAGTCTAGTTTCGTCCAATGAGCTTCCGACGATCTTTGCAGCGAACTTCTGACAATCTCTCGGTAATGTTCCAGCGAACTCCCGGCAAGCTCTTGGACTTCACGACGATCTTCTTGGCAAGTTCTGACGATCTTCTTCGGTAAGCTCCTAGATTTCTCGGTCAATTTTGGTAGAACTTTCGATGAACGTCCGGACTTCCGATGAACTCTCGAACTCCCAATGAAATCACATTCTTGACTCTGAGACTTTATTTTGCTTTATGCCTTGCTATTATAATTAATCTTGTACACATAAAAACCTACTTCAATCTAGGCAATTGTTAGGACTCTAGCTAGGAGAGTCCTAATTGATAGGGGCATTCATGTAAAACTTACCTAAGCCGACCTTTATTAAAGAGGTGAAGAGGTCGGCTAGGGTTTGGAGGTTATTTCTTAGAGAAAAATTAGGAGTTGTAAAGGAATAGGAGTCTTGAGTAGGAGTCCTATTAGGAGTCTTGAGTTAGAAGTCTTAATTAAATAGGAGTCTTGAGTAGGAGTCCTATTAGGAGTTAGAGTTTAGAAACCCTATAAATAGTCATGTATTTATCCTCTTTTGACAAGCAATAAATGAATCTTTTCTGCAGCTTTTGTGCAGCAATTTGGAGGAAGGAACCCCTATAGAGTTCCAAGGAGGCCGATCCCCTCAAGAGATCCACCCCAAGCTTAGAATCTGTAAGGGTTCTAACACTTGGTATCAGAGCAGCGTTCTTACATCTCGCTGCCCTTCCACAGCCATCCATCATCTCTCCACAGCCGCCCAAAGCAATTCCCATAATTGCTTAAAAGATCGTCGTCAAATTCCACCGTCATCTCCACCACCACGGATCATCCTTTGATCTCCCTGTGAATTGTAACAAGTTTTGGTTTCCTACCTTACTGCTGTTGCAGTTTAGTTATCCTTATTCGAAAATCCAAAAAACAAAATTTTTCCTATATTGCTGCATAAACTTTTCGTCGTAAAGTTTTCATCTCTATGATGAAAGATACATTGCAGAATTCCAACTGCATAGCACAGTCTATTTAATCTTGCTACTATGTTTTTTCTATCCAAATCTCTACGAAATTTTTGTGACAACTTTGAAACTTCCTAACAGCAGATTTCCCTTTGGTTTTCTCAAAAAATTCTCAGTATAAACCATTGATCTTTTACGTCTAATCTACTATACTTGAAAATCTTCACTGTAAAATTCCAACCGCATAGTACAGTTTGTTTGATCTTGCTACTACATTTTTTCTATCCAAATCTCTTCGAAATTTTTATGATAGCTTTGACACTTCCTAACAGTAGATTTTCCTTTTGTTTCGTCAAAAAATTCTCAATATAAACCACTGATCTTTTATGTCCAATCTACTACAATTGAAAATCTATGCTACAGAAAATTTCAGCCGCATATTGTTGCCTTAACCAATCTATTTGCAATCTTTTTTGAACGAAATTTCTTATACACTTTATAGATCATCTTGGCTCCTATCTAAGATTGATCTATTAAGGAATTCATCTCTAAAAATGATTTTGTGTTGCTGCAAATTTACATCGCAAACCATTGAAATTTTTCGACAAGAATTCTGCTATCGCAACTTACACCAATTTCCTTGCTATTATACTGCTAAAATTTTCTTAATTAAATTGTATCTCCTTACTGTCATATAAACTAAGATTTTGCTGTCAATTTCCTTCTCAAATCTCTCAAGTTTTTGGTGGAAATTTCATTGAGAAACCGTTGTTTCTTCGACGATAATTCTACTCTTACAAGACAACACAATTCTACATCAAACTTCCTCTGATTTCTATCAAACCTTTGCTGCCATCTATCATAGATCAAAAAATTTCATCCATAGCCCTAAAACTCCACCAAACCACACCCTCAAATTGCACCCAAAACAGCCACAAAACAAGCCTAAACCGCAACCTATATCCACCAATCCACTAACCCTTTCGACTATCACTTCTCTTAACCCATACTTCCCTTTAACCCGATAACAAAAGAGAGATCTTAACATCACAGATTTGGAAATATATATTATGGCATCTAAGAAGGCAATCAATGCTAAATTCGAAGCCTTGGAGGCACGAATGGAGGATAAGATTTGGAATCTCTTTACCGAACTAAGTTTGGGCCGACTACCAAGCCCGAAAAAATCATATCAAGGAGAGAGCTCTAACCAATCACACCAAGCCCAAAGAGATGACTTCCAAAAGAGGGGAGGATCTATGACTGACCCTAACTATCCATGCATGAGGGTGGACTTCCCTAGATGGGAAGGAGACCCGATTGGTTGGATCTCGCGCACGGAGCAATATTTTCGGTATCATAAAATTGTGGATGCATCTATGGTAGAAATCATAGCTATATATCTTGAAGGGGATGCCATACAATGGTTTGACTAGTTTAAATATACTCATGGAGTCCTCTCATGGTGACAATTCAAAGAAGGACTATTGATCCGCTTCGGACCAACCGATTACGAGAACATTGATGAACAACTAGCAAAGATCCGACAAACCTCTACCATTCGGGAGTATCAAATCAGGTTTGAAATATTATATAATTAAACTCATGATTAGTCTCAAAAATAGCTATTGGAAACTTTCATTGAGGGCTTGAAGTTGGAGATCTGGGGAGGAGTTAAAGCATGACAACCGTACACGCTTATGGCAGCCATCTCTTTCGCACATCAAGAGGAGCGATTGAACCATGAAGCCCAAAGGACTAGGATCGCTTCTCGACCTGCAATGTAGAAGCCCTTAGCCCCCCTACTATCAATCAAGTCTTTGCACCAGAAATGATGACAAGAGAAGAGCTTCGGGAGCGATCTACGAAGGAGTTATGTTGGCACCGTGATGAGCCATGGAGCCACGAGCATCGCTGTATAAAAGGGAGACTTCTTATGATTGAACCAGTAGAAGAAGAGGTCATTGAATATCTAGAAGAGAGTCTTGATAATGAAGAAGAAGATGCAGAAGAAGAGCCACTACCGACCGAAGTTATGGTACATGCACTAGCTGGCTACTCAAACCCGCAAATGATGAAAGTTGAAGGCCTTCTCAAACAACAATCGATCATTGTTCTCATCGACACGGGCAACACTAATAACTTCCTAAATAGTAAGGTTGCTATTCGGATGGCCTTACCTATTGAGAATTACAGTAGGTTTGACATCAAGGTCACCGACGGATAGATTTTGAAGTGTGATCATAGGCGCTCATGGGTGAAACTATTGCTACAGGACAAAGAGATAATTGCAGATTTCTTTCTCCTCCCTCTTGATGGTTATGAGGCCGTGCTTAGTATCAAATGGCTGACAACATTAGGTGATGTTTCTTGGAACTTTATAAAACTAATTATGAGATTTTATAGTAAAGGGAAACAGGTGATACTGCACGGGAAACGTGGGGGCGACATAACGATGATTTACACACAACAAATAGAGAAGGTTTTGTATAAAGCATGCAGCAGCTTTTTAGTACAACTTGAGCAGCAAACTAAGGGAGAGCCAACAGAATTTGAAGATGCAAATCTACTTCCTTTGCTTGCTGAATTTTTAGATATATTTGACGAACCGCACAACCTACCTCTTACCCGTCGGCATGATCATTATATAACGATTCTTCCAAGCAAACCTCCAGCAAATACTCAGCCATACTGGTATCCACATCTCTAGAAGGATGAAATAGAAAGGATTGTAAAAGAGATATGCAAAACAGGAGTTATTTGGCCAAGTTGCAGCTCCTACTCTTCACCGGTGCTCTTCGTACGAAAGAAGGAAGTAACATGGCAAATATGTGTTGTTACCGAGCTCTTAACAGCATAACCATTAAGGACAAATACCCTATTCCAATAGTAAATAAATTGCTAGATGAAAAGGAGTATAAATCTTCACAAAGTTGGACCTTCGATCCGGGTATCATCAAATATGAGTGTGCGAAGAAGATATACCGAAAACCACCTTTCGAACACATAACAGCCACGACAAATTTTTACTTTCTTCACCAGAAGGTGGAATATCTTGGGCATATTATATCAAAGGAAGGTGTGGCAGTGGACCCCTCCAAAATTGGAGCAATGCAGAACTGGCTGATCTCGAGGAACATAAAATTGCTACGTGGCTTTCTCTATTTAATAGGCTACAATCGTAAGTTCATGAAAAACTATGGAAAGATCAGTGCACCACTTACTTCCTTGCTGAAAAAAGATACTTTCTAATGGTTAGAAAAAGCCACCACCACCTTCGATGAACTTAAAGCTACAGTGATGACAACGCTCGACTTCGGCAAGACTGTTGTTATTGAAGTCGATGCCTTCGGGTCGGAATTGGTGTTGTACTAATGCAAGATGGCCGCCCCCTCGCTTATACAAGTAAGGCATTGTCTCCTTCTTGGATGGCCGTCCCCTTGCTTATATCAGTAAGGCATTATCTCCTTCCCGTCTCAAAATGACTATTTATGATAAGGAGATGCTTGCGATTGTGCATGCAGTGGCCAAATGGAGATCGTACTTGATCGGGCGACACTTTCAAATCAAGACCAACTATAAAAGCCTAAAATATTTCTTGGAGTAGAAAATATCTTCCCCTGAGCAGCAAAAATGGGTAACAAAGCTTCTTGGATATGTTTATGAAATAACTTACAAAAAGGAGAAAGAGAATGTTATTGCAGAAGCGCTTTCACGGCTACCCAAGCAAGCTGAATTTTTGGCCATTTCACTTTCGACCTGTGACTTCCTTATGGATATTAAGAGGGAATGGCAGGAAGATCTGGAGACCAGTAAAATTATTAAAAAAATGGGAGGAAGCACCAAACTCCGTGGCTCATTACAATTGGAACTCAAAAGAATTACGCTATAAGGGACGCATTGTGCTTGTGCCAAATTCTACTTGCATCTTCACGAGCTGATTTTGGACAGAGTTATTCCATATGTAGGGCACTAAATTAAAAAGGAGTACAGTGTATCACCCATAAATCGACGGTTAGACGAAAGTGGTAAACAGGTGCTTGGAGACAACCCAAAGCCACCCACCAAATATAACTATCCAAGGAGAACTCCAAACCCAGTCGAGTGCCATTATTGATCGACGGATCGTGACTTGACAATGACGATCCATTACTGAAGTGCTAATATAATGGGCGAACTTACTAGTAGAAGGTGCCACTTGGGAGAACTATGATGAGTTGAAGATCAAATTCCTAGAATTCATGGATTGTCAGCCTCGAGAACAAGGTTGATTTGAAGAGGGCGGGTCTATTAGGACTTTAGCTAGGAGAGTCCTAATTAATAGGGGCATTCATGTAAAACCTACCTAACCTGACCCTTATTAAAGAGGTGAAGAGGTCGGCTAGGGTTTGGAGGTTATTTCTTAGAGAAGAATTAAGAGTTGTAAAGGAATAGGAGTCTTGAGTAGGAGTCTTGAGTAGGAGTCTTATTAGGAGTCTTGAGTAGAAGTCGTAATTAAATAGGAGTCTTGAGTAGGATTCCTATTAGGAGTTAGGGTTTAAAAACCCTATAAATAGTCATGTATTTATCCCTTAGGACCTACAAAAGAGAAAATGGGTTAGAGAAAATGTCTCACTCGGGATTCACAAGCAATCATCTCCGTAAACACTTCTTAGCCAATGCAAATTACAAACAAACTTTACAAGCTCTGAATAGTTGCACAACAAAGGGGAAAAATGGTCCACTACAGACCGAAAATCTCTCACAAGTGTCCACATGACATAACATTTATTTACAAGCCTAAACGACCACCAAACCCAACTAAAATGGGACTATTAAGCCTTCGGTCGTCCCTCTACATGCTGTGTAAAGCATAAACATACCAAAAGACACGGACATACATAAGCATTACATCAAACATCATGTTTAGAAGTTTGTCCGTGATAGAACGTCCGGACTTCCATTGAACTCTTGAACTCCCAATGAGATCTCGATCTTGACTCTAGTACAACACTTGCCTTATGTCTTACTACCATTATAGTTAATCCTGCACACATATCTCAGCAAAGGATTAGATCAAATATTTTACCAATTGATTTCATCATCAAAATCTGAGATTCAACATATACCAGGCCTAATATAGCACATGCTTTGAATGTCACAAACATGTATTAGGTAGATCCAGGCTTGGAGCACTAGAAAGTAGTAAAGTGTATTCTTAAGTACTTAAGGACTAAGGATCTTTTATTAATATATGGAGGAAGTAGCCTTAGGGTTGAGGGCTACATGGACTTGAGCTTTCATTCCGATGTCAATGATAGCAAGTCTAATTTAGGGTATATGTTCACCATGAATGGAAGAGCAGTATGCTGGAAGAATTTCAAGCAATATACTATTGCTGATTCGACCATAGAGGCGGAGTAATTTGCTACAGTAGAGGAAGCAAAGGAGGGAGTCTAGTTGAAATAGTTCTTCATAGATCTAGGAGTCATATCGAGTAGTAAGGAGCCAATTTCCTTATATTATGATAACAATGGGGCGATTGCTCAAGTAAAGGAACCCAAGTCTCATTAGAAGTCAAAGCACATTATAAGGAGGTTGCACCTGATCATAGAGATAGTTGCCCAAGGAGATGTGGCAATGGAAAGAGTTCTATCTGAAAACATCGTAGATCCACTGACAAAGTTATTGTCTCAGATTGTCTTTGAGCGTCACAAGGGTCTCAGATTGGCTTTAGTTCAAGTGGGAGATTTCTAGTCATAAGTGCCCAACAAGCCAATCATGTGAGTGATGGAACATGTGACATGATATGCATTCTTTTTGCTTATTATTATTATGACAATTTTTTACTTTATATTGCTTATTGTATAAATATATTATGATGTCTATGAATCTATGCAATGGGAATCAAATCATGATGAGATTATGATAATGAGACCAATTCACCTTTTAACATAGACCCTAAATAATTCTAATCATAGATTACTCGAGAGGGACATCAAGATAACCAAACAGACTAGGGTGTTATACCCATCCATATGCCGGAGGCAGTTAGTCTCATAACTGCTCGTGTGGGGACACGAGGGCTATAGTGCAAGTGCTCATTGGAGAATAAGTTCACTAATTGATCCGCTCACAGAATGTTGGATGGTTGATGATACCTCATTGTCAAATAATGATTCCATCATCCAAGTAGTGTACCTAGTCCTTAGACTTGAGATACTAAGGATGACCTATGTGAGTACTCCACTCTTTGATACTGAACTTATATGTTTAAAAGTTTCAAATCTAGCATAGCGAGTCATTAGGAGTGGAAGCCAACCTTAAGAGGACTATTTGTTGAATCTCAGATTTTGATGATGAAGTCAATTGTCATGTTTTATCTAATCCATATGTTGAGATAAGTATGCAGGATTAACTATGAAAGCTTGAAGACATAAAGCGAGTCTACCGGAATCAAGTTCGATGTGTGTTTGAGAGTCCGAAGATTCGTCGGAGATGTTGTCGGAACCAATCGAGAAGAAATCAGGGACTTGTCGGAGTTTTCGGAAGTCTGCTGAAGAAATCATCGGAGGTTCGCAAAGATCACCGAGAAGGCTCGGCTACTCACTGATTTCGCCACAAGATCGGGAGCTAGCTGGGAGTCCGTCGGAAGAAATCCAAGGGCGTATCGGAAGTCCACCGGAAGATCGCTGGAAAGCTCACCGGAACAAGACTTGAAGTTCGTCGGTTAAAAACTTGCTTAGGATTATGTTTTTAGTTACGTAGTTTGCATGTAATTAAGGTTAGGATTAAGAAATAATCCTATGTCTTAATTAGGGGCCAATTGGGCCCAAAATGAAGCCTGGTTTGGGCTGGACTTAAAGCCCAACTAGTGACCAGTAAGGTTGGGCGGTGGAACCGCCATACTGGGCGGTGGCACCGCCCAGCACCCGAAGAGCTAGGCAGTGGCACCGCCTAGTACACTATCAGTGTCAAAATTGACAAGCGGTGGCACCGCTAGCTTCGGGAACTGAAGAGAATTCAAATTTTGGAGCCCAAATTTGAATCCTCTTAAGGCCTATAAATGCCCATCAATTCTCAACAGAGATTATAACTTTTGAGAAGCAATAGAGTAAAAAAAAAAAAAAGGGACTTGGCAAAGCCTTAGTAAGTCTTACTTTCAAATTGCTTGAGTGTTCACCTCGCTTTCTTTCTTGCTGAAATTTTATAAGAGTGTGAACCACTTGTAAAGGTTGTAAGAGGTGTATTTGTCCTTCCCCTTCAAAGTGATTTGCTAGTGGAAGTTGGGGGCCTCATCGAAGAAGGCTTCGCAAGTAGATGTAGGTCATTTTGACCGAACCACTTTAAATCTGCGTGTTCCTTGATTGTGTGAGTTGTTATTTTTCTGCAATCATTGTCTACATAGAAGCAAGTTTTTGTTCTTCACTTTACTCAAGTTACTATCGAACGAAATCTCCTTGCATTTTATGGAATTAGTTTCAAACCTACTAGTTTTAATCCACTGCACTAATTCACCCCTCCTCTTAGTGCCGCTCCGATCCTAACACTATTGAGTATCGATAGAGGATCATCTGCTCTCGGTATCATGAGAGGAATATCTCATGTATTCTTGCTTAGACAAATCCTTGGCCAAGGTCATTCAGATTGAGAGAGAAAGAGTTTTCCAAGAGAATCCGATTAGAGCGAGATTCGAGGAGAATGTTAGGACTCTAGCTAGGAGGGTCCTAATTGAGTTTCACTGAAAGGGGCATTCATGTAAAACTTACCTAGCCGACCCCTAGAGGTGAGGAGGCTAGATAAGGATAGGATTAGTTTAGAGATTGCTTCTTAGAGAAGCATTAAGAGTTGGTTAGAAGTAGAAGTCTTGAGTTGGAGTTCTATTAGGAGTCTTGAGTAGGAGTCCTAATTGAGTAGGAGTCTTGAGTAGGAATCCTAATAAGAGTTAGGGTTTAGAAGCCCTATAAATAGTCAAGTATTCATCATCTTTTAATAAGCGATAGATAAATCTTTCTTAGCAGTCTTGAGTAGTAACTTGCAAGTAGGCCGATCCCCTAAAGAGATCAACTCAAAGCCTAGAATCTGCAAGGGTTCTAATACTTGGTATCAGAGTAGCATTTTTGGTATCTCGTTGCCCTTCTATAGCCATCCAACAGCCCAATACAACTGTCCAAAGCAATTCCCATAATTGCTTAAAAGATCATCGCCGAATTCCGTCGTTGTCTCCACCATCGCAGATCATCCTTTAATCTCTCTATGAATTATAATAGGTTCTGGTTTCCTACCTTATTATTGTTGCAATTTAGTTAGGACTCTAGCTAGGGTCCTAATAAGAGTTAGGGTTTAGAAGCCCTATAATAGTCAAGTATTCATCATCTTTAATAAGCGATAGATAAATCTTTCTTAGCAGTCTTGAGTAGTAACTTGCAAGTAGCGATCCCCTAAAGAGATCAACTCAAAGCCTAGAATCTGCAAGGGTTCTAATACTTGGTATCAGAGTAGCATTTTTGGTATCTCGTTGCCCTTCTATAGCCATCCAACAGCCCAATACAACAACTGTCCAAAGCAATTCCCATAATTGCTTAAAAGATCATCGCCGAATTCCGTCGTTGTCTCCACCATCGCAGATCATCCTTTAATCTCTCTATGAATTATAATAGGTTCTGGTTTCCTACCTTATTATTGTTGCAATTTAGTTAGGACTCTAGCTAGGAGAGTCCTAATACAATGGGCGAATCTTCTAGCCACTTGGGAGAAATATGATGATTTGAAGATCAAATTCCTAGAATTAATGGATCGTCAGCCTCAAGGATAAGGCTGATTTAAAGAGGGTGAGTTTGTTAGGACTCTAGTTAGGAGAGTCCTAATTGAGTTTCATTGAAAGGGGCATTTATGTAAAACCTACCTAGGCAAACTCTATTAAAGAGGTGAAGAGGTCGGCCAAGGATAGGATTAGTTTGGAGGTTGCTTCTTAGAGAAGCATTAGGAGTTGGTTAGAAGTAGGAGTCTTGAGTATGAGTCCTATTAGAAGTCTTGATTAGGAGTCCTAATTGAGTAGGAGTCTTGAGTAGGAGTCCTATTAGGAGTTATGGTTTAGAAGCCCTATAAATAGTCATATATTCATTATTTTTTATAAGCAATAGATGAATCTTTCTTAGTAGTCTTGAGTAGCAACTTGGAGGAAGGAACCCCTATAGAGTTCCAAGGAGGTCGATCCCCTAAAGAGATCAACCCCAAGCCTAGAATCCGCAAGGTTGCACAGCTTGTCAAATATATCTAAAAATTCAGCAAGCAAAAGAAGTAGGTTGGAATCTTTAAATTCTATTAGCTCTCCCTTAGTTCTCCCTTAGTTTTCTACTCAAGTTGTACCAAAAAGCTACTGCATGCTTTGTGCAAAACCTTCTCCATTCGTTGTGTGAAACTCGTCGTTACGTTGCCCCCATGTTTCCCATGCAGTATCACCTGTTTCCCCTTACTATAAAATTTCATAATTAGTTTTGCAAAGTACCAAGAAACATCATCTAATATCATCAGCCATTCAATGTTGAGCATGACCTCATAATCATCAAGAGAGAGGAGGAAGAAATATGTAATTATCTCTTTGTCTGCGGCAATAGTTTCACCTGCAGGCACCTATGATCATACTTCAAAATTCGTCCGTCGGCGACCTTAACGTCAAACTTGCTATAACTCTCGATAGGTAAGGCCATTCAGACAGCAACCTTGCTATTCATAAAATTATTAGTATTCTCAGTGTCAATAAGAATGGTGATAAGTTGTTGCTTTAGAAGCCCTCCCACTTTCATTATTTACGGGTTTGCGTAACCGGCAAGGACATGCATCGTAATTCAACCAATTACTATTCTTCATCCGTGATCTCTTCCTCATGCTTTTGGACCTCCTCCTCTATGTCTTCAAGATATTCAATCAGTAGGGGGTGGCCCCTTTTGCAGCAATGATCCCGGTTCCATGGCTCGTCGCAATGCCAACAAAGACCCTTTGTTGATCGGTCATGTAGTTCTTTCCTTGTTAATTTTTTTGGCAGCAAAGGACAATTGGGAGCAGAAGAAGGTTTATATGCCACTGGCATAGGAGAGGTTCTCATCCTCCAAGCATCTTGGTTGAGTTGTTCTTCTTGTATTTGGGTGAAAGAAATCATAGTTGTTATGGTATGGGGTTGCCGCGCCTTAACCTCCCCTTTTATCTTTGGCTTGAGTCCTTCGATGAATATTCCTAATAATTGATAGTTAGTCCAATCATGAGTAAGGTAGAATAGCTTCTTAAACCTTATTTGGTACTCTTGAATCATAGAGGTATGTCAAATCTTTGCGAGTTGGCCATCGATATTTTCGTACTACGTAGATCCGAAATGATTCAGTAGTGTGTTCTTAAATTGATTCCACGTCAAAGCCCCATGATCGTATTCCAGCTAATTATACCATTGAATAGTATCTCCTTTAAGGTAAATGATAGCAATTTCCACCATAGCATCATCCGACGTTCGGTAGTAGCAAAAGTAACGTTCGACTCACAAAATCTATCCCACCGGGTCTCCTTCTTCCCATCGCGGGAAGTCCACCCTCATGCGTGGCTGAAGCATGTCTGAGGGTTGTCTCTCCTTCTCTGGAGGTCTCTCTAAACTTTACCCTTATTGAAATTTGGTTGGACTAGGCAGTTGTCCAATTCTGAATTCTACAAATAAAGCGCACAATTTGTCCTCCAAGCGCGATTCAATCTGAGATTCCAATGCTTCAAATTTGGCATCAATTGGATCTTGAGAATCCATAGCATATGCCTGTAGATCAAAGATGTCTCTATCTTATTTTTGTTGATGGGTTAATGGCATAAGGTGATGGAAGGTTTAGAAAAATTGAGGATCACAGAAAGGTACTGTAGTAGATTTTTACGTCTAAAGTGTAGCAGTTTGGACGTAAAAGTTTAGTGGTTTATATTGAGAATTTTTTTACGAAACCAAAAGAAAATCCGTTGATAGGAAGTGACAAAGCTGTTATAAAAATTTTGTAGAGATTTGGATAGAAAAAATGCAGTAGCAAGATCAAACAAATTATGCTATGCGGTTGGAATTTTGCAATGCCTCTTTCATCGTAGAGATGAAAACTTTACGACAAAAAGTTTATGCAACAATATTGGAACAAATTTTTTACATTTTTGAATAAGGATAAATAAATTGTAGCAATAGTAAGGTAGGAAACCAAAACCTGTTGCAATTCATAAGGAGATCAAAGGATGATCCACAGTGGTGGAGATGACGGCGGAATTCAGTGACGATCTTTTAAGCAATTGTGGAAATTTCTTTGAGTGGCTATAGAGGGCTATTAGATAGTTGTGGAAGGGCAGCAAAATGCTAAGAACGCTGCTCTAATACCAAGTGTTAGAACCCTTGTGGATTCTAAGTTTGGGGTTGATCTCTTTAAGGGATCGGCCTCCTTGAAACTCTATAGGGATTCCTTCCTCCAAGTTGCTGCTCAAAGGCTGCTGAAAAGATTCATCTATCTCTTATTAAAAGAGGATGAATATATGACTATTTATAGGACTACTAAATCCCAACTCCTAATAGAACTCCTACTCAAGACTCCTAATAGGACTCCTAATGTTTCTCTAAGAAGTAACCTCCAAACTAATCCTATCCATAGCTAGCCTCTTCACCTCTTTAAAAGGGGTCGGCTAGGTAGGTTTTACATGAATGCCCCTTTCATTGAAACTCAATTAGGACTCTCATAGCTAGAGTCCTAACAACTAGCTTCGATCAAAGATAGGCAAATTGATTGAAGCAGGAGGAATCAAACGTTGGGCTAGAGTTGAACATGTCGGGAGATTAGACGTCAGGCCAGAGGATCGGTCGACGTGCCGGTAGAAGGACTTTGTGCTGTGGTTTGGGCATCGGGCCAAAGGATTAGATATTATGCTAAAGAGATCGGAAGTTGCAAGAGTCAACATGCCGATTGGATAATACGTCGAAGGAGAGGACGATGTGCCGAAGGATCGGATGAAAGCACCGGAAGAACCAATGATATGTCGGACAACATATGATTCATACTTTATAATAATTTGTTTAGATCGAGTTAGTTTAGGTCTAGTTAAGTCAGTATTAGAGTGAAACAATATCAACTGAATTATGGGCCAATTGGGCCTGAATCAGGACTGAATTGGGCTTGTTATTTGGCCCGTTCAATGTCTTATAGTAGGGTTTGGTGGTGGTACTACCCAGACACAGTCTCCTAGACTATGTCAGCGATGGTACCACTAAACTAGGTAGTGGTACCACCCAGTGATAGTGTGTCAAGTGATGGTACTGCCCAGTGTCTGTGTTGTAGGCGATGGTACCACTAAACTAGGTAGTGGTACCACCCAGTGATAGTGTGTCAAGTGATGGTACTGCCCAGTGTCTGTGTTGTAGGCGATGGTACCACTAAACTAGGTAGTGGTACCACCCAGTGATAGTGTGTCAAGTGATGGTACTGCCCAGTGTCTGTGTTGTAGGCGATGGTACCACTAAACTAGGTAGTGGTACCACCCAGTGATAGTGTGTCAAGTGATGGTACTGCCCAGTGTCTGTGTTGTAGGCGATGGTACCACTAAACTAGGTAGTGGTACCACCCAGTGATAGTGTGTCAAGTGATGGTACTGCCCAGTGTCTGTGTTGTAGGCGATGGTACCACTAAACTAGGTAGTGGTACCACCCAGTGATAGTGTGTCAAGTGATGGTACTGCCCAGTGTCTGTGTTGTAGGCGATGGTACCACTAAACTAGGTAGTGGTACCACCCAGTGATAGTGTGTCAAGTGATGGTACTGCCCAGTGTCTGTGTTGTAGGCGATGGTACCACTAGTACCCCGAAAACTCGGGGATTTAAATTTTGGCTCTATGTTTTGAACCCATTTTGGGGTCTATAAATACCCCACAAATTTCTGCTTAGAATACACATGAAAGTAGAGCAAAAACTCTATAATTCTAAGGTTGTAAACTCTTTTAAGTATAGAGTCCCTCCTCCGAGAGATTAGTGATAGTCCTAAGGGAGGTGTGTGAGGGAACACTTATAAAAGAGGGGTGTAAAGGTTCTCTCCTGAACTTGTGAAAAGGAGAGAGTGTAAGGGTAATTGATCTTCATCCATTAGAAAGAAGATTGGTAGTGGAAGGTGGTGGCCTCAAGTGAAGAGGAATTAGGAGTAGACGTAGGTCACAATGACCAAACCACTACAAATCTAGTGTACTCAGTTTGCATTTCTGTTTTGCTTTTCATTCTCATATTGCTAACTGATTTACTTACTTAATACTATCACTACACTTATGAACATGCTTCTAACTTAAATTCATCTTTTCAATATAAGCTTTATCGAACGATATTTTTAAATTGACATAATTTTTTATAAGCAATAATTTCTACTCAAGTCTCACTCTAATCAAATTTTTCTCGAGAATTCTTTGTCTCTCAATCCAAATAACCCTGGCTAAGGATTTGTCCGAGCAAGAAAAAATGGGATATTCCTCTCATGACACCAAGAGCGAATGATCCACTATCGACACTCAATAGCCCTCTTAAGGTTGGTTGTCACTCTTGATAATAGGCTATGTTAGATCTGAAACTTCCAGACCTATAAGTTCAGTATCAAAGAGAGAAGTACTCATACAAGACTGTTAGTCATAAGTGCCCTATAAGCCAACCACATGAGTGACAACACATATGAAATGACACACAATCTTTTTACTTATTATTATTATGTCCATTGATTTATGCAATGGGAATTAGATCGTGATGAGATCATGATAATGAGACCGATTCGACTTTAAACACAGACCCTAAATAATCTTAATCATAAGTTACTCAAGAGAGACATCGAGATAACTAGACAGATCGATGTACCATATACCCATCTATATAATGGAGGTGGTAGGGGGACACTAGAGCTATAGTGTAGGAGCTCATTAGAAAATGAGTTCACTGATTGATCCGGTCACGGAATGTTGGATGGTTGATAATTCCTTATTGTCAAATAGTGATTCCGTCGTCTTAGTGGTGTATCTGGTCCTTACACTTAAGACACCAAGGATGTCTTGTATGAGTACTCCACTCTTTGATACTAGACTTATAGGTTTGGAAGTTTCAGATCTAACACAACTGGTCATCGGGAGTGGCAGCCAACCTTACAAGGGCTATTGAGTGTCAATAAAGGATCATCTACTCTCGGTATCTTGTATGTGCTCGCTTAGACAAAATCCCTTGCTAAGGTCATTCAAATTGAGAGAGAAAGAGTTCTTCGGAGGAATCCGATTAGAGTGAGACTCGAGTAGAAACTGTATGGGCTTGATAGCACCATACCCAATATATGGTATCTAGGATATTAGATGGATGAGAGACTATAGATACATGATAACTAAGGACAGATAGGTCCAAAGGATTGGATTCCCCTATATCATTTTGGGACTGCAAAATAGTGGCTTAGAATGTCGATAGTTGATGAGTCGAGTGAATTATTACAGAGATAATAATTCACTGAGCTAAAAGGAGTTCTGATAGATATGACTCATGGCCAGCTTGATATTGGACCCAGAGGGTCACTTACATATGGTAGGTGTTGCGACGAGTAGAGGTTCAGATATAAGATATCCGTTCAAGCCCCTATCCTATTGATATCCAATAAGCCCCTAAATTATTGGATTTTATGGATAAGATCCAATAAGAGCTAATGAGAAATTATTGGATAGAGATCTATTGAATCTCAGATTTTGATGATGAAATTAATTGAAAACTATTTATTCTAATCTATATGTTAAGAAAAGTGTGCAAGATTAACTACAAAAGTAGTAAGACACAAAGTAGGTATTGTGCCGGAGTCAAGATCAAGATCTCGTTGGGAGTTCAAGAGTTCGTCGGATGTTATGTCAAAACCAACCAAGAAATCTAGGAGCTTGCTAAAGATGCTCATCAGAACTCGCCAAGAAAATTGTCGTAAAGTTCAGGAGCTTACCAGGAGTCTGCCAAAACATTACTGACAGTTCTTCGGAAGTTCGCCGGAAGGTTGCCGGAAGAGCAATTGATGTATCAGAACAAGAATGCTTTGTCAATTGTCTTAATTACTATAGTTAATCTATAAATTGATTTAGGATTGGGAGGTAATACCACTAACTTAGTTAGGGGCCAATTGGGCCCTTAATAAGGCTAACTTGGGCCAGATTGAACAACTAATTCGACACTTGAAATCATGGCCGGCGGTGGCATCGCTTAGAAGACCCAGTCTCCCAAGTGATCTGGGTGGTGGTATCATTAGCAGTTAATGCTACCAGTGATGGTACCACCAGAGCTTGATCTCCAAGCTTTGTCAGGCGGTAGTACTGCCTAGACTAGGCGATGGTACCGCTCAGTGTCAGACTATAGGTGGTAGTACCGCCTAGTAATGGTGGTGGTACTGCTAGTATCCTAAAATCTAGGATGAGACATTTTTTGGCTCCATTTTTGAAGTCATTGGTGCCTATAAATACTCCACCCTTTTCTGCATGAAAGGGTAACAAAGTGCTATTATATGTGTGAAAAATTCTAAGTGTTTGGGGTGTGAAAAGTGTTGTAAAAGTGAGAAGAGTTCTCCTCCTCCCTCTTAGCCTTATAACCATTCAAGAAAGAGGAGTGAGACTTGTAAGGGTTATCTCCTAAACCCAGCAAAAGGCAAAAGAGCAATAAAAGGTGGTTGGTTTTTGCCTATTGAAGGAAGGCCTTTAGTGGACACCGGTGACCTCGACGGAGGAGAAATCCGAAATGGATATATGTCTCATTGACCAAACCACTCTAAATTTTGGTTTGATTTTCCTTTGATGTAATTTACTTTACAGCAAACCTCCTTAAGCTTCTCCTTACATTCTTATGAAAGTTTTAAGTTCAACATCTTTCCGAAATGATTTGAATCGAGACGAACTTTATACGAAATCAAAGAATTTTTTGTTGCACTAATTCACCCCCCCCCCACCCACCCCTCCCCCCTCCTCTTAGTGCCACTCTTAATCCTAACAATTGGTATCAGAGCAATGTTCACTCTCATTTGGTTCAAAACCCAAGAAAGATGACATTTGCCAACAACCAAGAGCGTAATTCAATTATATGTCCGCCCATGTTTAATGGGATGGATTACACATATTGGAATATTAGAATGAGGATCTTCCTAATTTCAATGGATATCAAATTATGGAATAGTATAGAAAATGGGTTTCAAAAGTCTTCTCTTCCAATGAACGATTGGAATGAGTTGGAGAAGAAGACTTTCACTTTAAATGCCAAGTTTATGAATGCCTTGTTCTGTGCTTTAGATAAAAACGAGTTCAATTGTGTATCTATTTATGAAATGATTTTTGATATTTGGCACACACTCAAAGTGACTCATGAAGGCACTAATAGAGTGAAGGAGTCAAAAATTAATATTTTAGTGCATACTTATAAGTTGTTTCAGAAGAAACCGAGTGAGACCATTGGAGACATGTACACTTGATTTAAAGATATCATCAATGGTCTAAAAGGAGTTGGTAAAAGTTTCTCAAATTTTGAACTTGTTAATAAAATCTTAAGATCCCTTCTAAAGTGTTGGGACCATAAAGTAATGGTCATTCAAGAGACCAAAGATTTAAATAATTTTCCTCTTGAAGAACTAATTGGGTCACTAATGACCTATGAAATGACTTGTAAAGCTCATGAAGAGCTTGAGAATAACCTTCCAAAGAACAGGAAGGATATGACACTAAGAACTCAAGAAGACCACTTGAAAGAAAATTCAAGTGATGAGGACCTTGATGATGACTTGGCACTCTTGATAAAGAAGTTCAAAAAATTCATAAAAAAAATAAATTTAAAAATAACACTAAAAATAAATTTGAACCAATGAAAGATCAAGTAATATGCTACGAATGCAAAAAGCTGAGACATTACAAGAGCAAATGTCCCATAGCAAAGAAGAAGCAACTAAAGAAGAAGAAAGCTTTTAAAGCAACTTAGGATGACTTAAGTGCATCCGAAGAAGAGGAGCCAACCAACACCGAACAAGTTGCTCACTATGCGCTAATGGCCATTAGAGACGAGGTAAGCAATTTATTAGATGTAGATTTATCTTTTGATGAATTATTAAGTGTTTTTCATGATTTATTTGATGAATACAAATTAATTAGTAAAAAATATAAATTATTAAAAAATGAGCATGCTTCTCTTGTTAGTAATTTGGATAGATTAAAAGTTGAGCATAATGATAGTTTATCTCCTTATACGAAATATGATGAACTAGAAATACTTAAAAAGGAAAACTTGTTACTCAAGGAAACCTTAAAAAATTTTGAGGTTGGTAGCAAGTCTTTGAACATGATCCTTGCCAATAAAGGTCATGTTCATAGAAAAGGCAGAATCAGATTTGTGAGTAGCTTTCACCAAAATCTAACCACCTTTATTAAAGGCCCTATTTTGCATGTTTCACTCCAAAACAAATGCAACTTTTGTTGCAAATTTGGGCATGTAGCTTATCATTGTCCATTTAAGAAATGTAGTCCAAACAAACTGATTTGGGTTTTTAAAGGAACCATAAAGGACTCCATGCAAAATGATAAGTTAAGCCGATCGATTTTTGAGGCACCCAAGGTCAAATGGGTACATAAAAATAAATTTTTTTTAAGAAACGTTTACTATCACAAGCTAGGAGCAAGAGATGGTACCTTGATAGTGGATGCTTAAGGCATATGACCGGAGATTCATCTTAATTCTCTAAGCTCATTAGCATAGACGAAGGATATGTTACCTACGGAGACAACAACATGGGTAAAATCATTGGCAAAGGAACCATAGGTAACAAATCCAACTTCTTTATTGAATATATGTTATTGGTTGATGCCTGAGAGCATAATCTCTAAAGCATTAGTCAATTGTGTGATAAAGGATATATCATTAGATTTGAATCAAATACTTGTATTATTGAAAAACCACACAAAAACACATATATGATTTCTCTAAAACAAAATAATGTATATATTATCGACATTAATGATCTTTGTAATGAAATGTATTTTTTGGTTTTGAATGACGATGCTTGGCTTTGACATAGGAGATTAGGTCATACTAGCATGAAACTAATCTCTCAAATTTTATCTAAATAACTTGTAAGAGGAATTCCTCATATTAAGTTCGTCAAAGATAATGTGTGTGATGCATGTCAACTAGGAAAACAAATAAAATGTAGTTGCAAACCAAAGAACCAAATAAGCACCTTTAGAACTTTGCAATTGATCCATATGGACTTATTCGGATCAATTGCTACATCAAGCCTAGGAGGTAGCAAATATGCATTTGTCATCGTGGATGATTATAGTAGATATACATGGACTTACGTTTTGGCATATAAAAGTAATTGCTTTGGTATTTCTCTAAGTTTTGTAAACTTGTTCAAAATGAAAAGGGTTTTTTGATTTCATCAATTTGAAGTGATCATGGTAGTGAATTTTAAAACTGTGATTTCCAAGACTTTTGTGAATCTAATGGATATAACCATAATTTCCCTACTCTGAGAAATCCTCAACAAAATGGGGTAGTAGAAAGAAAAAATAGAAACTTACAAGAAATGACAAGAACTATGTTAAATGAACATAGCTTACCCAAATATTTTTGGGCTAAAGTCATAAATATGATATGCTATGTTATAAATATAGTTCAAGTAAGACCACTACTTTCCAAAACTCTTTATGAGTGTTGGAACAACAAAAAACCCAACATTTTATACTTTAAAGTATTCGGGTATAAATATTTTATTTTGAATGAAAAAGATACCTTAGGAAAGTTTGATGCAAAATCTGATGAAGGAATTTTTCTTGGTTATTCTTCTATTCCTAAGGCTTTTCGTATCTTTAACAAAAGATCTTTGGTTATAAAAGAATTTAATCATGTGGTTTTTAATGAAGTTTCCGAAGTTAAGAAAAATGATTTTGATGATGATCTTAATTTTAATGCTTTGAATTTAAATTAATCCATTTCTCCATCTAGCAACTTGGATGCATCTTCTTCTGAAACATCCTTATCTAAGGAATGAAAGTATGTAGATGCTCATCCCAAGGAGCTAATCATAGAAGACACATCTAAAGGGGTTCAAACTCATTCTTCTCTTAAGAGTTTTTGCGCCAACGTCGTTTTCTCTCCTAAATTGAATCTAAATGCATTGATGAGGCCTTGAAAGATGATTCATGAGTTATTACAATGCTAGAAGAGTTAAATCAATTTGAGAGAAATGAGGTGTGAAAACTTGTTCCAAGGCCAAATGACCATTTAGTTATTAGTACTAAATGGGTCTTTAGAAATAAGCAAGATGAATTTGGTATCATGGTTAGAAACAAGGCTAGATTAGTGGCCAAAGATTTTAACCAAGAAGAATGTGTTGATTATGAAGAAACCTTCACTCTTGTGGCACGATTAGAAGCCATAAAGATGCTCCTTGCCTATGCTAGTAGTAATAATTTTAAGTTGTTTTAAATGGATGTTAAAAGTGCTTTTTTTAATGGCTTTATTTTCGAAGAAGTTTATGTTGAACAACCTCCCGGATTTGAGAATGATAAGTTCCCTAATCATGTGTGTAAATTGACTAAAGCTCTCTATAGTTTAAAACAAGCCCCAAGGGCTTAGTATGAGAGACTTAGCTCTTTTCTTATTCTAAATAATTTCTCTAAAGGCAAGGTCAATACTACATTGTTTATTAAAAATTTTAAAAATAATTTTCTTATTATTCAAATTTACATTGATGACATTATTTTTGGCTCTACAAATAAATCCTTATATGAATCGTTTACCAAAAGCATGAGTCTAGAGTTTGAAATGAGCCTAATGGGGGAACTAACCTTCTTTTTAAGCTTACAAATCAAATAACTTAAGGATGATATTTTTATTAGTCAAACAAAATATGCATTAGACTTGCTAAAATAGTTTAATATGGATAGTTCAAAGGCTATCAATACTCCTATGAGTACCTCCACTAAGTAAGACATTGACGAAGGTGGAGAAAGCTTTGATCAAAAAGCCTATAGGGGTATAATAGGTAGTTTGATATACCTCACCGCAACTAGACCGAATATCATGCTTAGTGTAGAACTTTGTGCTTGATTTCAATCTAACCCCAAGCAATCTCATTTAAAAGCTGTCAAAAGGATTTTTAGATACCTAAAAAGAACTCCTAAATTAGGATTATGGTATCCAAAATATAAAAATTTTGAATTGCTTGGTTATGCCAATGCCGATTTTGCTAGGTGCTAAATAGATAGAAAAAACACATTTGGAATGTGTCAATTTTTAGGACACGCACTTGTCTCTTGGTCTTCTAAGAAACAGAACTTGGTTGCATTATCCACAACCGAAGCCGAATACATTACAGCTAGTGCATGTTGTGCACAAGTTGTATAGATGAAAAATACTTTGGTATAATTTTCTTAAGAATATTTCTATAAAATGTGATAATACAAGTGCAATATGTTTTACAAAAAATCCTATTCAATACTCTAGAACTAAACACATTGACATTAGGCATCACTTTATACGAGATCTTATTACAAATCATGATGTAATCTTAGAGTTTATTGATATAAAATATTAATTAGCTGATATCTTTATAAAACCCTTAAATGAAGAACAATTTGATTTTATTAGAAGGGAATTAGGGATGTTAAATTATCTGAATGCATGAGTTTGTTGTATTTCTTTTCCGGACTATCCTTCTCTTAATGTATTTCATGAATGGGACTTTCATGAATCTATTTCGTTTTTATCTTCCTTGGTATCAAGTTTACCTCATACCCTTGCTCCATCACTTAATGATTTTTGATACACTTAATCACTTCATGGATTTCATTGACAAAATACATCTCTCACTGGTTTATCTCTTATGAAATTTTAATGAGAAATTGATTTGACTTATGAATTTCTTTTGCATATAATGCTACTCTCCTTATTCTTCTCATGAAAGATGAATTTTATAAATTCCAATAGATATCTTGGTCCTTGAAAGATAAATTTTAGTATTTGATAATCACTTGCAAGAATGAGGATTTGATTTGGTATGATCCTTTTCATGAATCCCTTCTCCTTGATTAAAGCATGTTTTAACGAAAACTTATTTAGTGGTTTTAACTTCACAAAATTGGTTCTTAATGGATTTCCTCCTTGCTTTCCTTCCTCTCCTTCATGCAAATGTTTTGATGACAAAGGGGGAGAAGTTAATGGAATCTATCGCTTTAATGTTGATAAATTTTGATGTTGGGAATTTATGAATGTTACCATACAATGATGCAATATCAATTGAATAAGTTAGTATGAACCATGCTTGAATTTTACCACACTTGCATTGTTAAATTGTTCTCCTTTTTGTTAATGACAAAGGGGGAGAAATAATACCAAAATGTGATAAATTGATGACAAATTGGCATTATAGATATATAGATGTATGCAATGTATCTTATCATAAATGATTATCATAAGCACTTGAATACTTTGTGGTATGCTTGAAATATAATTGGAATCGTCATATACATTACAACACATTACAAATGCTTGAAACATATCTTTATATGCATTGTAGATAAATATTTTTCATTAATAAGATATCTTGAGCCAGGTTGTTCGTGCAAAAGATTGATTTTGAACTACATGTGTTGCATTTTAGAAACGCTTTTGATGTCAAAATTGTTGATGACCTCGTAGATGATAGCTTGGTTGCCCTGTGCATACCGGCGGCCAACCCGTCATGGCGGCATCTATGGGTAGGGTGTTGAATCTCGGATTTTGATGATGAAGTCAATTGTCATTTGTTATCTAATCCATATGTCGAGATAAGTGTGCAGGATTAATTACGATGAAAGTAAGACATGCAGCAGGAGTTGTGCCGGAGTCAAGACTATGATCACGTTGGGGGTTCGAGAGTTCGACGGAAGTTCGAACGGTTGTCGAAGGTTCTGCGGGAACAAATCTGAGAAGTCTAGGAGCTTGCAAAAGAAGATCGTCGGAACTCGCCAAGTAGACTATCGCAAGTCCAAGAGTTTGCCGGAAGTCCGCCGGAGCATCACCGAGAGTTCGTCGGACGTTCACCGGAAGCTCGCTAGAAGGGAACTCAACGTTGCTGGTTAAAAACCTGCTTAGGACTATATCTTAATTTCGAAGTTTGCATGAATTTAGGGATAGGATTAAGGGTTAATCATATAACCCGATTAGGGACCAATTGGGCCCGACTTCGAACTAGTTTGGGCCAAGTTTTGAGACCAACCAGTAAGTTGAAATGGTCTAGGCAGTGGCACCGCCCAGAACCCGAGAGTTCTGGCAGTGGCACTGCTCAGAACCTGAGAGTTCTGGTAGTGGCACCGCCCAGAACCTGAGAGTTCTGGCGGTGGCACCACTAGTACACTATCAATATCTAGTACTGACAGGTGGTGGCACCGCCACTGATAGGCGGTGGCACTGCCAGCATTGGGAAACCCAAAAGAATTCAAATTTGGAGCCCAAATTTGAATCCTCGTGGGGCCTATATAAACCCCACCCATTCATGCATGAAAGGGCACCGAAACTTAGTATTTATTCTGAGATTTTGAGAGCTTAAAAGTGTTGTAAAAGGTCAAAAGTTCTTCTCCCACTTTTCTTCTAAGTTTTGATCATTCAAGAGAGGAGTGAAAAATCTGTAAGGGTTGTCTTCTGAGCCCATCAAAAGGAGTAAAATTGTAAAAGGGTGGTTGGCCTTCGCCTATTGAAGGAAGGCCTCTAGTGGACGTCGGTGACCTCATCGGAGGAGGAAGCCAAAAGTAGATGTAGGTCAAGATTGACCGAACCACTCTAAATCTCAGTTTACATTTACATTTTGTTCTCTATCTTAACTACAACTGCCTCCATAGCTTTACTTTAACTGCACTTTGCTTGATCTTAAGTTAAAGTAATTTTTGAATCGACTTTCATACTGAAATCGTTTTTATCGTATGAACGCAGTTTTAAATCGTCAAAAGTTTTCCGCTGCACTAATTCACCCCCCCCCCCCCCCCTCTTAGTGCTCTTGATCCTAACAATTGGTATCAGAGCTTGGTTAACTCTCAATTGCATTAAAACCCAAGAGAGATGGCATACGCCGGAATCCAAGAGGGCCACTCTATCACACGTCCACCCATGTTCAATGGGACGGACTACACCTATTGGAAGACCCGAATGAGGATCTTCCTTATTTCAATGGACTTTGAACTTTGGAATCTTGTCGAAAATGGATATTCGAAGTCTACTCTTCCAATGATCGATTGGAATGAATTGGAGATGAAGATATTTGCTCTTAATGCAAAGGCTATGAATGCCTTATTTTATGCACTTGATAAAAATGAGTTCAATCGTGTTTCGGTTTGTGAAACCGCATTTGATATTTGGCATACACTCGAAGTGACTCACGAAGGCACAAGTAGAGTGAAAGAGTAAAAAATTAATCTTTTGATACATTCTTTTGAACTTTTCCGAATGAAACCGAGCGAGACTATTGGTGACATGTACACCCGTTTCACGGATGTCGTCAATGGTCTAAAAGGACTCGGCAATAGGTTTTCGGATTTTGAGCTCGTAAATAAGATTCTAAGATCCCTTCCTAAGAGTTGGGACCCTAAAGTCACTACTATTCAAGAGGCTAAAGATTTAAGCAACTTTCCTCTTGAAGAATTAATCGGGTCATTAATGACCTACGAAATAACTTGCAAAGCTCATGAAGAGCAAGAAGACATTCTTCCAAAGAACAGGAAGAATATGACACTTAGAACTTTCGAAGACCACTTGAGAGAAAACTTAAGTGATGAAGACTGTGACAATGACTTGGCACTTCTAACAAGGAAATTTAAAATATTTATTAAAAAAAATAAGTTTAAAAATGACACAAAAAATAAATTTGAATCCAAAAAGGACCAAGTTATTTGCTACGAATGCAAGAAGCCAAGACACTACAGAAGTGATTGTCCTTAAGCCAAGAAGAGAACACCAAAGAAGAAGGCGCTCAAAGCAACATGAGATGACTCAAGCGCGTCCGAAGAAGAGGAGTCCAACACCGAGCAAGTTGCTCATTACGCTCTAATGGCCATCAGAGATGAGGTAACGAATTTAATTGATGCAGATTTATCATTTGACGAATTACTAAATGCCTTCCATGACTTATTTGATGAATGCAAAACTATTAGTAGAAAATACAAATTGCTAGAAAAGGAGCATGATAGTCTTACTTGTAATTTTGATAAATAAAAAACTGAATATCATGATAGTTTAGCTCCATGTAAAAAATGTCATGATCTAGAAAAAGAGAACTTGTTACTTAAGAACACCTTGAAGAAATTCGAGGTTGGTAGCAAGTCTTTGAATATGATCCTTACAAATAAGGGTCGTGTTCCTAAAAGAAGTGGAATAGGATTTGTGAGAAGTCTTCACCAAAATCCAACCACCTTCATTAAGGTCCTATCTTACATGTTTGGCACCAAAGCAAATGTAACTTTTGTTGCAAACATGGACATAGAACTTATCATTGTCCATTCAAGAAAGTTAGTCTGAACAAACTGATTTGGGTTCCTAAAGGAACCACGATAAATTCTATGCAACATGATAAACAATTTAGATCAATGTTTGAGGCACCCAAAAGTAAATGGGTACCTAGAAATCATCCTTTCTTGTAGAAACATATACCATCACAAGCTAGGAGCAAGAGATGGTACCTTGATAGTGGATGCTCAAGGCATATGACCGGAGATCCATCTCAATTCTCTAAGCTCACTAGCATAGACGAAGGCTATGCCACCTTTGGAGACAACAACAAGGGTAAAATCATTGGCAAAGGAACCATAGGTAACAAATCCAACTTTTTTATTGAAGATGTTTTGTTAGTTGATGGTTTAAAACATAACCTCTTGAGTATTAGTCAATTATGTGATAAAGGATATATTGTCAAATTCGAATCTAATGCTTGCATCATTGAAAAACCACACAAAAACACATCTATGATTGCATTAAAACAAAATAACATATACACCATTGACATCAATGATCTTTGCAATGAAATGTGTTTCTCGGTTTTGAATGAGGATGCTTGGCTTTGGCATAGGAGATTAGGTCATGTTAGCATGAAACTAATCCCTTAAATATCATCCAAAGAACTTGTAAGAGGAATTCCTCATATCAAGTTCATCCAAGATAATGTATGTGATGCTTGTCAATTAGGAAAATAAATTAACGGTAGTTTCAAATCTAAGAATCAAATAAGCACCTCTTGGCCCTTACAATTGATCCATATGGACTTGTTTGGACCTATCTCTATATCAAGCTTAGGAGGTAGCAAATACTCCTTCGTCATTGTAGATGACTATAGTAGATACACATAGACTTATTTCTTAAAACATAAAAATGAATGCTTTAGATATTTTACCAAGTTTTGCAAACTTGTCCAAAATGAAAAGGGTTCTATGATTTCGTCAATTAGAAGTGATCATGGTAGTGAATTTCAAAACCATGATTTCCATGAATTTTATGAATTTAATGGATATAATCACAACTTCTCTACTATAAGAAATCCTCAATAAAATGGAGTAGTAGAAAGAAAAAATAGAAATTTACAAGAAATGGTGAGAACCATGTTGAATGAACATGCCCTACCCAAATATTTTTGGGCTGAAGCCGTAAACATTGCATGCTATATTTTGAATAGAGTTCTAGTAAGACCCTTACTCACCAAAACTCCCTATGAGTTGTGGAACAATAAAAAACCCAATATTTCATATTTTAAAGTTTTTGGGTATAAGTGTTTTATCTTGAATGAAAAAGATGCCTTAGGAAAATTTGATGCTAAATCTGATGAAGGAATTTTCCTTGGTTATTCTTCGGTTTCTAAAGCTTTTCATATCTTTAATAAAAGAACTTTAATTATAGAAGAATCCATTCATGTTGTTTTCAATGAGATTTTCGAAATCAAGAAAAATGATTTTGATGATGATGTTAATTTTGATTCTTTGAATTTAAATGTAACCCCTTCTCCAACTAGCAACTTGGATGCATCCACTTTTGAAAATCTTTACCCAAGGATTGAAAGTATATAGATGCTCATCCTAAGGAACTAATCCTAGGAGACACATCTAAGGGGGTTCAAACATGTTCTTCTCTTAAAAATTTTTGTGCCAATACTGCTTTTCTCTCCCAAATTGAACCTAAATGTATTGATGAAGCCATGAAAGATGATTCATGGATTATCGCAATGCAAGATGAGTTAAATCAATTTGAGAGAAATCAGGTGTGGAAGCTTGTTCCTAGGTCGAATGACCGTTTTGTTATTGGTACTAAATGGGTCTTTAGAAACAAGTAAGATGAATATGGTATCGTGGTTAGAAGCAAGGCTAGATTAGTAGCCAAAGGTTTCAACCAAGAAGAAGGTATCGATTATGAAGAAACTTTCTCTCTTGTGGCTAGATTAGAAGTCATTAGGATGCTCCTTGCCTATGCTAGTAATAATACTTTTAAGTTATTTCAAATGGATGTTAAAAGCACTTTTCTTAATGGCTTTATTTCTGAAGAAGTTTATGTTGAACAACCTCCCGGATTGGAAAATAATAGCCTCCCTAATCATGTGTTTAAATTAACTAAAGCTCTCCATAGTTTAAAACAAGCCTCAAGGGCTTGGTATGAGAGACTTAGTTCTTTTCTTATTGAAAATAATTTCACAAAAGGCAAGGTCGATACTACATTGTTTATCAAGAATTTTGAAAATAATTTTCTTATTGTTCAGATTTATGTTGATGATATTATTTTTGGTTCTACAAACGAATCTCTTTGTGAATCTGTTGCTAAAACCATGAGTCTTGAATTTGAAATAAGTTTGATGGAAGAATTAACCTTTTTCTTAGGCTTACAAATTAAGTAACTAAGAAATGATATCTTTATTAGTCAAACTAAATATGTTTTAGATTTGCTAAAAAGATTTAATATGGAAAGCTCAAAAGCTATTAACACTCCTATGAGCACCTCCACTAAGTTAGAAGTTGATGAAAGTGGAGAAAGCTTCGATCAAAAAACTTATAGGGGTATGATAGGAAGTTTACTTTACCACACTACAACTAGACCAGATATCATGTTCAGTGTAGGACTTTGTGCTAGGTTTCAATCAAACCCTAAGATATCTCATCTCAAAGCGGTTAAAAGAATACTTAAATATCTTAAAGGTATCACAAATCTAGGATTATGGTATCCAAAAACCGAGAAGTTTGAGTTAATTGCTTATGCTGATGCAGATTTTGCTGGGTGTAAACTAGATAGAAAAAGCACATCAGGAACATGCTAATTTTTGGGACATGCTCTTGTTTCCTGGTCATCTAAGAAAGAAAACTCGGTTGCACTATCAACAACTGAAGCTGAGTATATTGCAGCTAGTGCATGCTGTGCACAAGTTGTGTGGATGAAAAACACCTTAAAAGATTATAAAGTTCATCTTAAAAATATTTTCATTAAATGTGATAACACAAGTGCTATATGTTTAATAAAGAATCACATTCAACACTCAAGATCGAAACATATTGATATTAGATATCACTTTATACGAGATCATATCACTAATCATGATGTAGTAATAGAGTTCATTGATACTAAACATCAACTAGCTGATATTTTTACAAAGCCTTTAAGTGAAGAATAATTTGATTTCATTAGAAGAGAATTAGGTATGTTAATGTGTCCGAATGCATGAACTTATTAAAATTATTTTTTGGATGTTCTTGATTCAATGATCAAATCACTTAATTGTTATGATGATTTTACACGATTACATGCCTTAATAACATGTTGGAAGTTGTGTTTTGAATACAAAATTTCCATAATAATAAGCATGTTTTATCTTCATGATTGTGTTTGAAAATCTATAGCAAAACCTTGTCCGAATGCATGGAAGTGTTAAATTACATTTTCAGATTTTCTTGATCCTAACGATACATTATTCTCTTCCGGACTTAATGCAGCTTTCATAAGCATGTCATATAAAATTTAATTCATATAATTGATTTTTGACATATAGAATCAATTAGCAAATGCATCTCTCAAAGACTTATCGTGTGAAAAATATATTTTTTTTCGAGAAATGGATTTGATGAAATGATTCTTTCTCATAAATTCCTTCTTGAAAAGGGAAGATTTTTTTAAGCAAGAATTTGATTCACATACATATCTTGATCCTTGTAAAAATGAAACATGATTTAAATCTCTTATTAATTTTAACTTCATTCGAGCAATCTCACATATGACTTTCCTCCTTCATGCAAAAAGATAATACCAAATAAAAAGGAAGAAGTAATCTCCATGTCATGGTTTCCTTAAAGATGTTTGTATAATTGGTATCCTATTACTCATTGTTGAAAAATGACATGAACCTAATTATGGCATGAATCATTACCGCACTTATGTTTAAAATTTGCTTATATTATTCTCCTTTTTGTTGATAACAAAGGAGGAGAAATATATGAATTGATGCTATGAGTACCATATTTGAATTTGAATTATGTTAAGATATCAAAAGAAGCTTGCATCGAAATATATGATGAAATGCTATGATTGCCATTTTTGCATTATGCCATATATGCATCATGTTAAGATATCAAGAATTGCATCTAATTCATTTTGATATCTACAATGAAAGTACCATACTATCAGTCACACTTGAAATGTAAGACTGAAATGGATGTCAAGCTTGACATATTTTCAGAGCGATACATCATGATAGGATCATGATGGAGTTGCTAGGTAAACAATCTTAGTATAAGTCTCTGAACAAAGGCTTGAAATTCAAGAATGACTTATCTGCGAGTATGCATATAGATAGGGGGAGTAAGGTAACTCCGTATCAAGTCATCTAAAAAAGGGGAGAGTTGAATCTGGATTGATGGTGAAGTCTATCATTTGTTATCAATCATAGTTAGCTTGCATCGAAATATATGATGAAATGCTATGATTGCCATTTTTGCATTATGCCATATATGCATCATGTTAAGATATCAAAAGAAGCTTGCATCGAAATATATGATGAAATGCTATGATTGCCATTTTTGCATTATGCCATATATGCATCATGTTAAGATATCAAAAGAAGCTTGCATCGAAATATATGATGAAATGCTATGATTGCCATTTTTGCATTATGCCATATATGCATCATGTTAAGATATCAAAAGAAGCTTGCATCGAAATATATGATGAAATGCTATGATTGCCATTTTTGCATTATGCCATATATGCATCATGTTAAGATATCAAAAGAAGCTTGCATCGAAATATATGATGAAATGCTATGATTGCCATTTTTGCATTATGCCATATATGCATCATGTTAAGATATCAAAAGAAGCTTGCATCGAAATATATGATGAAATGCTATGATTGCCATTTTTGCATTATGCCATATATGCATCATGTTAAGATATCAAAAGAAGCTTGCATCGAAATATATGATGAAATGCTATGATTGCCATTTTTGCATTATGCCATATATGCATCATGTTAAGATATCAAAAGAAGCTTGCATCGAAATATATGATGAAATGCTATGATTGCCATTTTTGCATTATGCCATATATGCATCATGTTAAGATATCAAAAGAAGCTTGCATCGAAATATATGATGAAATGCTATGATTGCCATTTTTGCATTATGCCATATATGCATCATGTTAAGATATCAAAAGAAGCTTGCATCGAAATATATGATGAAATGCTATGATTGCCATTTTTGCATTATGCCATATATGCATCATGTTAAGATATCAAAAGAAGCTTGCATCGAAATATATGATGAAATGCTATGATTGCCATTTTTGCATTATGCCATATATGCATCATGTTAAGATATCAAAAGAAGCTTGCATCGAAATATATGATGAAATGCTATGATTGCCATTTTTGCATTATGCCATATATGCATCATGTTAAGATATCAAAAGAAGCTTGCATCGAAATATATGATGAAATGCTATGATTGCCATTTTTGCATTATGCCATATATGCATCATGTTAAGATATCAAGAACTTGCATCATAATTTTACATTTTGATATCTTACCATATGATAAAGTGCTACCATTACTATCATTCACACTTGAAATGTAAGACTTGAAAATGGATGTCAAGCCTTGACATCATTTTCAGAGAGATACATCATGATAGGAATCATGATGGGAGTATTGATAAGGTTAAACAATCTTAACTTATTAATATGTCTCTTGAATTCAAAGGCTTTGAAATTCAAGAATGACTTATCTCGAGTATGGCATATAGATAGGGGGAGTTAAGGTTAACTCCGTTATCAATTGATTGTCATCATAAAAAAGGGGGAGTCGCCTATAAAAGGGGCACCGCCCACAAGCGAGTTGCCTAAGGGGTGCGACGCCTTATTATTATTATTATTATTATTATTATTATTATTATTATTATTATTATTATTATTATTATTATTATTATTATTATTATTATTATTATTATTATTATTATTATTATTATTATTATTATTATTATTATTATTATTATTATTATTATTATTATTATTATTATTATTATTATTATTATTATTATTATTATTATTATTATTATTATTATTATTATTATTATTATTATTATTATTATTATTATTATTATTATTATTATTATTATTATTATTATTATTATTATTATTATTATTATTATTATTATTATTATTATTATTATTATTATTATTATTATTATTATTATTATTATTATTATTATTATTATTATTATTATTATTATTATTATTATTATTATTATTATTATTATTATTATTATTATTATTATTATTATTATTATTATTATTATTATTATTATTATTATTATTATTATTATTATTATTATTATTATTATTATTATTATTATTATTATTATTATTATTATTATTATTATTATTATTATTATTATTATTATTATTATTATTATTATTATTATTATTATTATTATTATTATTATTATTATTATTATTATTATTATTATTATTATTATTATTATTATTATTATTATTATTATTATTATTATTATTATTATTATTATTATTATTATTATTATTATTATTATTATTATTATTATTATTATTATTATTATTATTATTATTATTATTATTATTATTATTATTATTATTATTATTATTATTATTATTATTATTATTATTATTATTATTATTATTATTATTATTATTATTATTATTATTATTATTATTATTATTATTATTATTATTATTATTATTATTATTATTATTATTATTATTATTATTATTATTATTATTATTATTATTATTATTATTATTATTATTATTATTATTATTATTATTATTATTATTATTATTATTATTATTATTATTATTATTATTATTATTATTATTATTATTATTATTATTATTATTATTATTATTATTATTATTATCCTTTATGTCCAAATACCTAAATACCCTTCATAATCAGAAAATTCCTTGTATGCCCTAAATTTTAAAGAATATTAGTTAATTAAAAGGTTCAATTAACTATTATTATTTATCTAGAAGTCTTATATAATGACATATACATGTAATGTATGATGAGACGGATGATCATGGACTGTGTGATATGATTATTATTATTATTATTATTGAGGCTTGTGAGTCTTTATTTTGTTAGGAAAAGAGTCGGTACTAAGAGGGGTGTGAATTAGTGCAGTGGTAAAAATTACGTCGGTTCAAAACATTATTGCGATTAAATCCGTTTCCGATGAAGAACTGTTTCATAAAGGTATTAACTTTGAAAGTGTATAGAAGAGCATAGTGGATGTAAAGTAAGTAAAGTGGTTTGCAGTAAAGTAAATTGCATAAGAGAAACATAAACCAGATTTTTATAGTGGTTCAATCGTCGTGACCTACATCCACTTTGCCGATTCTTCTTCCGTCGAGGCTATTGGCATCCACTATCGGTCTTCTTTCAATGGGCGAAGACCAACTACCCTTTTACACTCCTCTTCTCATTTTTACAGGTTCAGGAGACAACTTTTTATAACCCTCTTTTAAACGTATCTCTCTCACGCCTCCCTTAGAACTCTCTATAAGCTTTGGGAGGAGGGAACTCAACTTTCTAAGGTTTACAACTTTAGAATCATAGGGTTTTGCTCAATATTTCTTGCTTATCCATGCAGGAATAACTGAGGTATTTATAGGTCCCAAATAGATTCAAATTTGGAGCCTAAAATTCAAACCCCCGAAATTTTAGGGTACGGGCGGTACCACCGCCTGCAATCTGACATTAGGCGGTACCACCATCTAGAAAATTGTGCTGGGTGGTACCACTGCCTAACATAGTCTCGGAGACTATGCCACAACGATTTCACCTGTTTGGTCATTGTTTGTATCTTTCTCTTGGCCCAACTAGCCCAAACTTGGGCCTAACTATCCCCTAATTGGGTTGGCCTAATTCTAATCTCAATTATATGCTAAATATAAATTTTAAGATAATTACTAAGCTAAACAGAGTCCGTAAGTCAAGTTTTCTTTCGGCGAGCTTCCGACGATCTTTCGATGAACTTCCGATGATATCTCGACAATGTTCCAATGGACTCCGGGCAAGCTCCTGGACTTCACGATGATCTTCTTGGTGAGTTCCGATGAGCTTCTTTGGCAAGCTCCAAGACTTCTCGGTTTGTTCTGGCAGAACTTTTGACAAACTCTCAAACTCTTGACGAAATCACGTTCTTGACTCCGGGATTTCATTTTGCTTTATGCCTTGCTATTATAATTAATCCTACATATATAAAAACACACTTCAATTTAGACAATTAATACTAAGTATGAATCATGTTGTCTGGCATGTCACTGGTCCATCGACGCTTTGTCCGATTCTTTGGCACATCGTCCTCTCTTGCAATCTATTGCCCAATCGGTCAGTTGCCTCCGCAACTCCGATATCCTTGGTGCAATATCCGCTCTTCTTGGCTCGATGCCTAAACTCATGGCCCAAAGCCTTTTGTCGATACATCGACCTATCCTCCGACTCGACGTCCAATCTTCTAACACATTCCACCGGCCCAACATGATTCTTCCTGCTTTAATTGTCTCAACCTGATCGAAGCATCCTACATCACTCAAAATGCAAATCAAATCATAAACACTTATCAATTGGTTTCATCATCAAAATATGAGATTCAACAATCTCCCCCTTTTGATGATGACAACTAATTGATGACAGAGTTAACCTTAACTCCCCCTATCAATATGGTATATTGATAGAAACTCTTGGATTGAAGAATCCAAGTGACATGTTATCATAAACTTGTGTATAACATCATACTTCTCCCCCTGTGTCATCAACAAAAAGGAGAAGTTCAACTATCAAATGTTTGAGATATCCAATGTCAAACATTGCATTTATCATCATGCAATATGTAAGCTAGAAAATTTAGTAAGTGTTACATCATGCAAGCTAGTAAAAATTTTGAGTTTTGCATGTTTGTAAATTTTGCTAGATGTACAAGTTTAGCATGTCTTTTTTGCAATGTTCAAGCTAGCAAGTATTTGAAAGAGAAAGCAAGTTTTGCAACATACAAACTAGCAACAATTTAGAGTTTTGCAAGTTCGCAAATTTGCTTTTCTTTATGATGTGTAAGATTGAATATTTTTGCATCTTCTTGAGATTGCAAGCTAGCAATTCTTAGTGATGTTCAAGATGGATATTTCTTCTCTTTTGAGAAGTACGATTATTTTTGCTTCCTTTGCAAAAACGTAAGCTAACAAAATGTTACATCATTTTGCAACATGGAAGCTAACAATTTAAAATGTTCAAGAAGCAAGTTCTTTCTTCTTTTTTTTTGAGAAGTGCAATTTTTTCTTTCTTCTTGAATTGTGCGAGCTAGCATCTTTTATCTCTCCCTTTGTCATTATCAAAAAAAAGGGAAGACCCTTTATATCAATTTTCAGATTATGACAAAGGTAAATAACAAAGATGAAAAATCAAGTCATGAATGTCAAAATAAATTTTTTTACCATGAATATTTCATCATTGCAAGCATCATTATCATGAGTTGAAGTATTACATGCATAATACCAAATCACCATTCATAATTATATCAATATTCTAATCATTATTTCAATCATAAAAAAATAAGTCATGAATGTCAAAATCATAGAATTGCATGCATTCATATCATCATATGAAGAATATCAAGAAGAATTTGATGATGAGATACACTTCATGAATACAAGGAATTTTACATAATAAAATTCAAGTCATAAACTTTAAAAGGTGTCATGTAGCATAGCATGGTTTATTGGAATAAGTCTTCTTTTTAGTGAATACCAAAAAGATTAGTAGAAGAATAAGATCACAATTCATGCATATCAATATATATGATTCACTTTGACAAATCTCATTTTTAGTAAATAACAAAAAGAGATATGGGAGTTCAAAAACAAGATCTTGATTCATAGAAAAATTTCAAGTATCAATATTGAGAATTCAAGATCATGATTTCGATAAAACCAATTAAATTCAAATCATTTTCATAATCCATGAGATTCACAAAAGCATAATAAACATAAATTCATTAATGAAAAATCAGAATCAATTTCATGATTCACAAAATATACAATACATCATATATATCATCATAATAAAATCATAAGTATTGCATGCATCATTCCAAATCATAAATATTTCACATTATAATGTTATCAATTTGTGAAATTACATCCTATTATGCTTGATAATAACTTCTCATTTGTATTTCATGCATAATTTCATTTCATTACATTCATTTCATCTCATCAAGAAAAATTAATTGGGTGATGAATACATGGAGTTATACAAAAATAAATCATATCATTAGAGATAAGATCATGTAAATACCGAAAGACATGATTCATATAGTAAATCTCATCTTAAATAAAATACCAAAATAAATTGTAGGAGTACAAAGAAGAGATCTTGATTAAAAAAAAATCTCATGTAATTCCAAGAAATCAAGATCATGATTTTGATAAAAGTCATTCAAATTCAAATCGTCAAAATCATCAAAATCTCAACATTACTTTCAAGAGATTCAAAATGGCATAAATAATTTTATTGATCTCATAGTGAATGCTCGATAAGGTAGGAATTTGAGAGGTTTTCAAGAAAAATACTTTTCTCTTTTTGTTTCAACTTATTGATTGATGCATGTTCTTTTATTTTATGCTAAATTCATGCATCATTCATTAACACCAAACAAGAACTTTCAAAAGATTGCAAAAACTGTCATGCATAAGTTTGAAATATAAACTCATTAAGCATACTTTTAAATCATCATTATATTTTCATCAAGACATCAAGCATGGTTTCGTTGAACATGATGTTGAATGATTCTTAAAGATATCTAAACTTCCTTAGTTTCAATTTGTGTGATTGACTTTATATTAGCATTCCCAAATATTTGTTCTTATGTTAAAACCATGCATTAATGTTTAAAACGGAAAGATAAAAAATCATCAAAATCAAAAAGTGTAACACATAATTCCAAAACATATGATTTTAAATCATTACTTCAGGTCCTCATGCATAAAAATCATCAAGCATGATACAAACATTTATTTTCAAAATATTCATCATGATAAGGCATACAAGCCAAAAAAATCATTAAACATAAAGCATATTCATCAATCATGGTTTCATTGAGCATAAGGCATTTTCAAACAAAATTGAAAAGCAATACGAAAATCAACATGATTACATATTATTGCTTCTTAAACACATAGAGCATGATTTCATAAGGCATATTTAATCAAAATCATTTTGTTTGTTTATCATAAAATATGTAATTTTCATCATCATTATTAGAGGGATAAGCATGATTCCTAAAATTTTGTTTTTAGCATTTTCATTACATTAAAAAAAATTCCTAAACTAAATTAAAAATAACTCATGCAAATAATCATGTAATTTCGAAATAAACTAAGGGCATTTTGATTACCTCATCATCGAAAGCCATTAAGGCATAGTTTGCCACCTCGCCTTTATTGGTTTGTTCTTCATTTACGGATAAGCTTGATTCATCCAAAATTGCTTCCTTGTTCTTGCGTTCAAAGCAAGTAGTTGCATTCTTTTTAAGTTTATTTTTGTTCTTTAATTCTTGTTTCATGAACCTTTTAAATTTCATAGTGAGGAGTTCAAGTTTACCATCACTTGAGCTTATGCTCGAGTGGTCTTCAATTATTCTATATCCCAAATCCTTTCTATTCTTTGGAAGGTTGTTCTTGAGTTCTTTACGTGCATTGCACGTCATTTCATAGGTCATCAAAGACTCTATAAGTTCTTCAATTGAAAAATGGTTCAAATCTTTTTATTCTTCAATTGAAAAACCCTATAAGTTCCTAATTTTTAGAAAGAGATTTTAAGATCTTATTAACGAATTTAAAATTAGAAAAGCATTTGCGAAGAGCTTTTAAACCATTAATGATATCCATAAAACGGGTGTACATATCAACAATGGTTTCACTTGGCTTCATTCGAAAAAGTTCAAAATCAAACATTAAAAGATTTATCTTAGAATCTTTTACTCTACTCATGTCTTCGTGTGTGATTTCAAGAGTGCGCCGTATATTGAAAGTCGTTTTGCAAGTAGAAACTCGATTAAATTCGGTATTATCTACGACGCAAAATAGAGCATTTATAGCTCTAGCATTTAAAGAAAAAGTCATCTTCTCCAAATCATTCCAATAGTTCATTGGAAGAGAAGACCGTCAAAAACCATTTTCCACAATACTTCATAAATTTAAATCCAAAGAAAGTAAAAAAACTCTCATTCGAGTTTTCCAATAAGTATAGTCTGTCCGATTGAACAAGGGAGGATGAATGAGAGAAAGTCCCTCTTGAAAGCCGAAAAGAGTCATTTCTCTTGGGTGTTAAACCAAATGAGAAATATGAGGCTCTGATACCAATTGTTAGAAAAAGGGTCGGCACTAAGAGGGGGGGTGAAATAGTGCAGCGGTAAAAATTATGTCGGTTTAAAACTTTATTGCAATTAAATCCATTTTCGACGAAGAACCATTTCGTAAAGGTATTAACTTTGAAAGCGTATGGAAGAGCATAGTGAATATAAAGCAAGTAAAGTGGTTTGCAAAAAAGTAAATTGCATAAGAGAAACACAAACCAGATTTTATAGTGGTTCGGTCGTCGTGACCTACATCCACTTCGCCGATTCCACTTTCATCGAGGTCACCGGCATCCACTATCGGTCTTCTTTCAATGGGCGAAGACCAACTACTCTTTTATACCCCTCTTCTCCTTTTCACAAGTTTAGGAGACAAACTTTTATAACCCTCTTTTATAAGGTATCCCTCTCGCAGCTCCCTTAAAACTCTCTCTAAGCTTTGGGAGGAGGAAACTCAACTTTCTAAGGTTTACAACTTTAGAATCACAGGGTTTTGCTCAATATTTCTTGCTTATCCATGTAAGAATAGCTTGGGTATTTATAGGCCCCAAATATATTCAAATTTGGAGCCTAAAATTTAAACCCTCGAAATTTCAAGGTACGGGCGGTACCACCACCTACAGTCTGACACTGGGTGGTACCACCATCTAGAAGACTGTGCTGGGTGGTACCACCACCCAGACTAGTGGTATCACCGCATGACATTCTCGGAGACTATGCCACGATAGTTTCACCTGTTTGGTTATTGTTTGGGCCTTTCTCTTGGCCCAACCAGCCCAAACTTGGGCTCAATTGTCTCCTAATTAGGTTGGCCCAATTCTATTTTCAATTATGTGCTAACTACAAGTTTTAAGACATTTACTAAGCTAAATAGAGTTTGTAAGTCAAGTTTTCTTCCCATGAGCTTCTAGCGATCTTTCAGCGAACTTCCGATGATCACTCGATAATGTTCCAACGGACTTCGGGCAAGCTCCTGGACTTCATGATGATCTTCTTGGTGAGTTTTGATGAGCTTCTTTGGCAAGCTCTAGGACTTCTCGGTTGGTTCTGGCAGAACTTTCGACGAACGTCCGGACTTCCGACGAACTCTCGAACTCCCAACGAAATTGCGTTCTTGACTTCGGGACTTTATTTTGCTTTATGCCTTGCTATCATAGTTAATCCTATATATGTAAAAACACGTTTCGATCTAGACAATTAATACTAAGTATGAATCATATTGTCCGGCATATCATTGGTCTATCGACGCTTCGTCCGATTCTTCGGCACATCGTCCTCTCTTGCGGCCTATTGCCCAATCGGTCAATTGACTCCGCAACTCCGATATCCTTAGCGCAATATCTGCTCTTCTTGGCCCGATGCCCGAACTTATGGCCTAAAGCCTTTTGTCGATACGTCGACCGATCCTCCGACTCGACGTCCAATCTTCTATCATGTTCCATTAGTCCAACATGATTCTTCCTGCTTTAATTGTCTCAACCTGATCGAAGCATCCTGCATCACTCAAAATGTAAATCAAATCAGAAACACTTATTAATTGGTTTCATCATCAAAATACGAGATTCAAGATATTTTTCTCATTTATTGTTGGGCCTACGTGCTTGTGATTATGTGGTAATTACACAAGGAGGCAGAATGAGAGCATGGAGGCGATAGTGGGACCCACGAGACTGAGATAAATAAACATGACGCATGAAGATGTGCCGAGATGCCAACAGAATTGACAAGGATGAGATGGATGATCATAGGGTATAGAGATGAGTTGATACATACATATATCATGATGTAAGTGATTGGGCCTATTGGCTCGAGCTGATCACATTAGGCTGTGGTCCATGATCATTTGTTGTGATTGCCCATGTGATATGTGATTGCTTGTACACCTACTAAATATATATATATGTATTTACATACGATGTAAATATATATTAAATATGTATATATATGACACGCCATAGGAGACCAAATCAAAATCCCCTCTCTTGATAATATTAAGTCGGTAAGCTTGAGGCAATTAGATTGACCCATGTTGCCTTCCATTGTTATAGGAAGAAATCGATTCTCGACGTAAGTTGAGTTGGTTGAGTCCCTCGAGGCTCACCTCTATCACGATTCGAGATCTTGCCTATGACATAGAGATGTCATTGGTCACCTAAGGACATAGTATGCTTGGTCGAGTCCCTCGAGAGCATATCATCAAATCAGACTCATCTTATAACGATGGTGATGACTTAATTTGACATCATGGTTAATCAAGTCCCTCAAGACTATGGTGGTTCGAAGGCCGAACAGGATAGGAATCACAAGGAGTTATGATCGGTAAAAGTTGTCTTTTTTTTTGGGCTTAGTGTGATTGGTCGAGTCCCTCGAGGTTACATTGAGATGACGATTGGATTTTGATCCCCAATAGAAGTTTACCGAAGACTTATGTTTCATGTGTTGAGGGTGTTGCATGACTCGGTAGAAAAATAGTAGGTGCATACCAAGATAGAAGTCCATATCTTGATTATTTATTTTTTTATAAAATCTGTATTTTATTTATTTATGTTATATCTTTTATTTGTTAGAAATATGTGACTTTCAAATCCCTTATATGGTATACTTGATGCTAACTGCCTCACTGGTCCAAATTATACAGATTAGCTCCGCAATTTAAGAATCATTCTCATGGTAGAGAAGATCATGTATGTCCTTGATACAATGATGCCTATGCCTGAGGAAGAGGCAACCGAGGATGAGATCACTTGCTATATAAAGTATATAGATGACTCTACTCTTATTCAATGTTACATGTTAGGCTCCATGACTCCCGAGTTATAGAGACATCATGAAAAGATGGATGCTAGATCCATTCTCTTGTATGTCTGTAAATTATTTGAGGAACAAGAAAGGACTCAGTAATATGAGATATCCAAGAGTCTCTTCCGTGCTAGGATGACTAAGGGGACATCGGTTCAGAACTATGTCTTTAAGATGATTGAGTTGATAGAGAAACTCATAGGTCTAGGAATGGTCCTAGAGGATAGCCTATGTGGATCTTGTACTTTAATCCCTACTATATTCCTTTTCTTAGCTTGAGGTGACTCTCACTAAGCTCCTTAATATGTTGAGGGAGGTAGAGAGCACTATTAAGAAAGAGAAGTCAGTTCTTTATATTGATAAGAAAAAAAAAGAGATAAAATAGTCCCTCAAGAAGGGCAATAGCAAGGGTAGACCAGGTAAAACAAAGGTTGCTCAGAAGGACCAAGCATAGAACAAAGGCTAGTGCTTCCACTACGACATAGATAGACACTAGAAGAGGAACTATTAGAAGTATCTTATAGAAAAGGTGAAATAGAAGCTTGGAGAAGCTTTAGGTACATTCATGATCAGTCTTTATTTGTCAGATTTTTGTGATAGTACATGGGTATTGGATGCTGGTAGTGCTTATCATATCTACAATTTATTACAAATTCTAGTAAAGCTTAGGAGATTGGTAAGAGGTGAGATGGACTTTAAGATGGGTAATGGAGTAAGAGTTGCTACTGTTACTATCGGCGAGATCACTTTACATATGCTTAGTGGAGCTACTATTACATTAGATGAATGTTATTTTATTCCCTCTTTTATCAAAAATGTTATTTTCATTTAATGTTTGGCATTGAATAGTTAATAAGTAGTTTTTAAGAATAATAGTTGTTCAATTATTAAGGATGATAAGATAATCACTAGAGGGATATTGCATAATGGTTTGTTTATACTAGACACTGCTCCATATATCACGAATGTCAGTGTATCCAAGAGAAAATAAGATGAGGTGAACAGTACATACCTGTGGCATTGTAGGCTAGGTCATATATATGAGAGAAGGATTCAAAAGTTATCAAATGATGGATACTTAGATCCATTCAACTATGAGTCATATGCAACTTGCGAGCCTTGCCTTCGCGGAAAACTAACCAACTCTCCATTTAGTAGAATTGGAGAGAGAGCCATTGAGTTACTAGAACTCATACATAGCGATGTATGTGATCCTATATCAACTTAGGCCATAGATGGTTACTCCTACTTTATTACTTTTACTAACGATCTATCTAAGTATGAACATAGGTACTTGATGAAGTATAAGTCTAAAGCCTTTGAGAAATTCAAGGAGTATAAGATTGAAGTAAAAAACTAGACTAAAAAGAGTATCAAGAATATTCGATCAGATCGAGGAGGTGAGTACCTGAGTATAGAGTTCACCTAGTTCCTCAAGGACCATGAGATTCTATCCCAATGGATACCTCCTTATACACCTCAACTTAATGGTGTATCTGAATAGTATTCTAACTAAGTTAGTAGTATCTATACCATATAAGATTTGGAAAGGGAAAAAGCCCGATCTTAAGGTTGTTAAGATTTGGGGCTGCCCTACCCACGTTAAGAGGCACAACCCCCGACAAGTTAGAATCTAGGACAGAATGGTACAAGTTCATAGGATACCCTAAGGAAACTTGTGGATATTATTTCTATCACCTTGAGGAACAAAAGGTCTTTGCATCCAAGAGAGAAATGTTCCTTGAGAAGGAACACATTTTTGGTGGAGATAGTGGGAGAGGGATGAGTTGAGCGAGGTTGGAGGACCTAGCTCAAGCACCATTCCATAGCTTGAGTCTATTCATATACCTAACACACAAGTTCCGACTTTATATAGGTCCGATAGAGTATCCCATCCTCTTAAGAGATATGTGTTGAATCTCGGATTTTGATGATGAAATCAATTGATGAGTTTACGATCTAATATATTGTGTGAGAAAAGTGATATAGGACTAATTTTGATCATGAAAAGATAAAACAATTAAAAAAGAAGAATCAGACATTAGGCCAGAGTTAGAGATCGAGCTTCGGGATGAAAGAATCGGACGTTGCGCCAAGATCAGATGTTGCGGGAGTCAGTATGCCGATAGATCGGGCGATACGCCAAAGGCTCGAACAATACACAGGAAGTTCCCTAAGAGTTCGAATGAACCAATGACATGCTAGACAACTTAGATTTCTTTATCTTGTAATTGGTTAGGTCTTAATTGTCATAGTTAGGACAAAAATTAAGTTAGTTTTAGAAGGAACCCTACTAACTCAATTAAGGGCCCAATGAGCCTGATCTAGGGCTAAGTTGGCCTCTTTGGGAGGCTCATTCAGTGATCTAGAGTTACGTCAGGCGGTGGCACTACCAAACCAAGTGGTGGAACTGCCTATGAGTTGGAAAAGTATGAAGTGTACTTTTTCCAGAAAACCCGGTAGTAGTACTATTGGTGTCAGGTGATGGTATTACTCAGACATAGTCTCCCAAATTGTATCAAGTGGTGGTAGCGCCTAGACTGGGTGGTGGTACCGCCCAATATTAGCGATGGTACTGTTAATATCTCGGAAACCCGAGATAAGACCTTTCTTTGCTCCATTTTTGAAGACATTTAGGGCCTATAAATACCCCACTCTTTTTTGCTTGTGGAAACATAAAAAGAGAACAAAAAGCATTATGATTCTGAGTTGTAAAATTATGCAAAATTGCTAAGTGTCCCCCTCCTCTATAAGTTTCGAGCTTATTCTAAGAGAGGTGTGAGACTTGTAAAGGTTATCTCTTAAACTTGTGAAAAGGAGAAAAGAGTTGTAAGACGATAGTTGGTCTTCGCCCATTGAAAGAAGATCGTTAGTGAACACTAGTGGCCAGGACGAAAGAGGAATCGGGAGTCGACGTATGTCACGATGACCAAACCACTATAAACTCAGTTTGTATTTTTGTTATGCTTTTCATTCTCATTACTAACTAATTTACTTGCTCACTACTTTACAAATGTTTTAAGTTAAACTCTTTTTTGATACAGCCTTTATTGAACGAGTTTTCAAATTAACATAATTTTATGAAAGCACTAATTTACCCACCCCTCTTAGTGCCGAAATAGTCCTAATAGTTGGTGTTAGAGCCAAGTTTCTCACCATTGGTTTAACACTAAGAGAGACTAAATGACTTTTGTTGGCAATCTAGGGGGTCACTCAATTACTTGTCCTCCTATGTTCAATATGATGGACTACACATATTGGAAAACATGTATAAAGAATTTTTTTAATTTCTATAGACATTGATTTATGGAACATTGTAGAATGTGATTTTCAAAAATCCTCTAGACCAATGAATAAATGGAATGATCTAGAAAAAAAATCACTTTCTTTAAATGTGAAAGCTATGAATGCTTTGTTTTGCACTTTAAACAAAAATGAGTTTAATTGTGTTTCTATATTTGAAACTGCACATGACATTTGACATAAACTCGAAGTTACACATAAAGGCACAAGTAGAGTTAAAGAGTCTAAAATTAATTTTTTGGTGTATAGTTTTGAGTTATTTTGAATGAAATCAAGTGAAACCATTGGAGATACATACACCCATTTTACAAATGTCATTAATGGTTTAAAAGCACTTGGTAAAAGTTTCTCTAATATTGAACTTGTTAATAAACTTCTAAGATCTCTTCTGAAAAGTTGGGATCCAAAAGTTATTGCAATCTAATAAGTAAAGGACTTGAATAACTTTCCTTTTGAAGAACTTATAGAGTCATTAATGAAAATGACTTGTATGATATATGACGAACTTGAGAACTAACCTTTTAAAAAATAGGAAGGATATAACACTTAGAATTAAAGAAGGTCACTCGAGCAAAAGCTTAAGTGATAATGAGGACTTGGCACTCCTAACAAGAAAATTTAAAAATTTTATGAGAAGAAACAAAACAAATCTTGTAAAACAAGATATCAAGAACAAAAGCAAACTAAAAAATGACACAATCATCTACTACAAATTCAAGAAGTCGGGGCACTTCAAAAGTGAATGTTCTGAACTGAAGAAGAAGAAGCTATCAAAGAAGAAGAAAGCACTCAAGGTGACTTGGGATGAATCGAGTGCATCCAAAAATGAGGAGTATGTTAGGATCGGAGTGGCACTAAGAGGGGGGGGTGAATTAGTGCAGCGGATTAAAACTCATAAGTTTGAAAATGATTTCGTAAATGTGTAAAGATTTCAATACGACAAGGAATGACTTAGTAAAAGTAGCTCGAGTAAAGTAAGGAGATGAAAACCAAAAGCTTGCTGCTATGTAAATAAAGGTTTCAAAAAGTTAAACACTCACACATTCAAGGAACACACCAATTTAAAGTGGTTCGGTCAAATGACCAACATCCACTTGCAAAGCCTTCTTCGATGAGGCTCCCAACTTCCACTAGCAAATCACTTTGAAGGGGAAGGACCAAATACCCCTCTTACAACCTTTTTACAAGTGGTTCACACTCTTACAGATTTTTCAAAGAGAAAAAGGGAGGTGAATACTTAAGCTATTGTAAACAAGACTTTGCTAAAGCTTTTTCTCAACTTTTAACTTCTCAAAAGGTATATTCTCTGTTGAGAATTGAGGGGTATTTATAGACCCCAAGAGGATTCAAATTTGGGCTCCAAATTTCAAATTCCTTTAGGTTCTTGGAGTTGGCGGTGCCACCTACTATCGGTGGCAGTGTTATCGCCTGTCAATGTCACATTGATCGTGTACTGGCGGTGCCACCACCCAGTCTGGTGGTACCACCGCCCAACCTTTCGAGTTCTGGGCGGTGCCACCGCCCGACCTTACGGGTCATTGGTTGGGCTCTAAATTTGGCCCAAACTAGTTCATATTCGGGCTTAGTTGGCCCCTAACTAGGTTATAGAATTAACTCTCAATCCTAACCCTAATTACATGCAAACTATAAAATTAAAACATAATCCTAAGCAGGTTTTTAACCGGCAACATCAAGTTTCCTTCCGACGAACTTCCGATACACCCTCGGATTTCTTCCAGCAGACTCCTAGCAGGCTCCCAGTCTTGTGGCGAGTTCAGCAAATCTTTGGCAAGTAGCCGAATCTTCTCGGTGATCTCCGTGAACCTCAGACGATCGCTCCGGCGGACTTCCGAAAACTTTGGCAAGTCCGCAATTTCTTCTCGGTTGGTTCCAGTAGCACTTCCGACAAATCTTCAGACTCTCTACAGACTCTCGAACACCCATCGAACTTGACTTTGGTAGACTTGCTTTATGTCTTCAAGCTATCGTAGTTAATCCTATACACTTAACTCAATAATATGGATTAGATCAATTAACCTATCAATTGATTTCATCATTAAAATCCGAGATTCAACAATCTCCCCCTTTTTGATGATGACAATCAATTGATGCCGGAGTTAAACATAACTCCCCTTATCTATATGCCATATAATGAGAAGATAAAAACACTTGAATTTAATCTCTTTGAATTCAAATCTAAACCGATAAGTTTTATCAATTGAACTTATCGTTATTCTCTATAAGCATGAGCAAATACGAAACTTCGTATTTCTCATAATTTCATGCTATGAAAATTATTTTCAAGTCGTATGATAAAAGACAATTATTATTTCGACAAGAGATATGAACTTTCAACATGAATCTCATAATATAAATGTAAGGCATGATTTCATATGATCATGAGATGAAACGACAACCAATCTAAAATCTTTCATATTGTGATATTCTCAAAAAGTTTTGCGATGCATATAAGACATTTGCCTTACACTACATATTATCTTTTGCAATTCATATAAGTCATGCTATCACATTGGTGCAAGTCATCAATCTTTTGCTCATTCTTCTCCCCCTTTGTCATTAGCAAAAAAGAGATGAGACTTTAAGTATACAATTTGTGATCATAAAAACATTAGAAAAGGAATTTAGCATGAATATCGATCATACAAAATTCATCTCATTAGAAAAATTCAGCATTCATACAAAAAGGAGATGGCAAAAAAAAAAATGACAAAGCTTCAACTTGGCATTAAGATTAATCATACAAGGATCACATGTCAAGGTAGCAAAATAAGAAGGTATTTCGATTAATTCTTAGGAGGAGACCCATAGTTCTTATACATGACATCTATCTTTTGATTCGTTTGTCGTAGATCTCTCAAAATTTCAACTTGCTGTAATTAAATTTGCTCTTGCTGTGATTTGAGTTGCTCTTGTTGTGATTTGATCTAATGTCATTCTGCCATAATGAGATCTTCAGAAGATGAAGCAGGAGCTGATTCTGAAGATGCTGCACCAAAGGGACTAGGAGGAGGAGATTCATTTCTTCTAAAAATTGGTGTTTCGGGGTGTTCTATTGGTGGGGGAATTGGATCAGTCCTTCTAGGTTACCTAACCCATATACCATTGCTAAAAGTGCACCCAAGTCTTTTGAGTAGGTTTCTATTGATAGTGGTAAATCTATCAACTTGAATTATTTCTTCATCGAGTGAGACACAAATATTATTGGCAAGTATTAATCGAGTGACTAACCCCCCATATGGTAACATTGTGTCTTTAGTTATTATGTCCTGCATATGTTGCCGGATTAAGTATCCAAAACAATTATGTTGGCCGATCATAATCCAATACATAGTGCTTAGCTCTGTTTAACTAATTTCATCATGATGAAATTATTTGGGAAGTAGTATGCTAGTCATGATGTGATGAAGAAATTTAGAGTTGAAGGCAATAAGTGCTCGCAACTTTTGAGAATTATACCTAGGTCTGGATTTACAAATATAGTTTCTAAGATTTCGGAGTAGGTTGCTCCTATTGCATTGATATCCCATTTATTTATAAAATAACATTCCCTATCCTTTTCGGTAATTCCAATTAATTCGAATATAGTGCTATCAAAGATTTGAATTTGTGTTCCTAAGAGGTAGGTAGTTAATATATCATTGTCCACATATAAGTTTGTGTAAAATAACCTAACTAACCTAGGATAAATTGGTTCATTGATTTGTAGGAGAGGTAAGGCATCTAAATGTGCAAATCATCTAATGGGTTCTAGGTTTCCAAGTTCATCTAGATCAACAAGTTTGCCCTTATGTATTGTTCTTGTTTTGAAATTAGGAAACCTAAGAGCTACTTCATTAGATCTAAAAAGGTTTTGGTCATAGGAATCTCCTTCCACCCTCTTCCCTTTTGTTCTTGATAATCTCTTAGGAGCCATATCTAATCAAGATGATAGATCAAGAAAAAACTGTAAAGAATAGGCCAAATAATGAGAGGAAGAAAGAAAGATTTCAAATTTTACCTTATGGAGATTTCCTTGGGAGGTAGAGAGCTTGATCCAACAATAATCCCTCTCTTAGGCTTCTAGAGGTTAGAATGAGGGTGAGAGAGGTTTAGAGGGTTTTGCGGGAGTTCTAGGGAGGGTTCTCATGGGTTGGGAGCGGTTCCACCGCCGACCATAACTTTTCTACTTATATGAGTATTCTCGGGTGGTGTAAGCCTAGAGACCGAGCGCCCAAGTGGTGCTACCGTCGGTTCTAGCGGTGCTACCGCTAGCGTGCCAAAATTTTTAGAGGTGTTTGATTCAAGATGGGATAGGGTCTTGGATTGCTCTCCTTTTTTTTGTTTTGTTTTTAGAGGTGTTTGATTCAAGATGGGATAGGGTCTTGGATTGCTCTTTAAGATGTCATATGGAATTGAAAAAAAAGAAGTCAAATCCACGAGAACCGGAAAGAGGATGAAAAATTTCGAAAAATACATACAATCAAGCTCATTCAAAAGGACAATTTAATATGCCTAGTTCCCTTCTAATAAAGTCAAATTGATCTTCATTTAAGGCTTTTGTAAAAATGTCTGCTAATTGATGCTTTATGTCAATGAACTCTAGAATAACATTATTGTTAAAGACATGATCATGTATAAAATGATGCCTAATGTCGATATGCTTAGTTCTAGAGTGTTGAATTGGATTTTTGGTAAGACAAATGGCACTTGTATTATCACATTTTATGAGAATTTCTTTAAGTAAATTCCATAGTCTTCCAATATATTCTTCATCCAAACAACTTGTGCACAGCATGCACTTGCAGCTATGTATCCGGCTTCCACTGTAGATAGTGTAACTGAATTTTGTTTCTTGGAAGTCCAAGAAACAAGTGCATGTCCTAAAAATTGGCATGTTCCGGATGTGCTTTTTTTAATCTATCCTATATCCGCCAAAATCGGCATATGCATAAGCTATTAAATCGAATTTATCGAATTTCGGATACCACAATCCTAAATTGGGAGTTCCTTTAAGATATCCAAAAAATTCTTTTAACACTTTTAAGATGAGATAATTTAGGATTAGATTGAAACATATCGCAAAGTCCTACACTAAACATGATATCCGGTCTAGTCGTGGTGAGGTAAAGTAGACTACCTATCATTCCCCTATACATTTTTTGATCAAAGTTTTCACTATTGTCATCCATATCTAACTTAGTGGAAGTACTCATAGGAGTATTTATCGCTTTTGAACCATTTATGTTAAATCATTTTAACAATTCTAATGTATATTTAGATTGATTAAGAAATATACCATCACTAAGTTATTTAATTTGTAATCCTAAAAAGAAGGTTAATTCACCCATTAGACTCATTTCAAATTCATGACTCATACACTTGGCAAATGATTCACATAGTGATTCATCCGAAGAACCAAAAATAATATCATCAACATAAATTAGCACAATAAGAAAATTGTTTTCAAAGTGTTTGATAAACAATATAGTATCAACCTTGCCTTTAGTAAAATTATTTAAAATAAGAAAGGAACTAAGTTTTTCATACCAAGCTCTAGGAGCTTGTTTCAAGCCATAGAGAGCCTTAGTCAATTTGAATACATGATTAGGAAGAAGAGAATTTTCAAATATGGGAGGTTGTTCGACGTATACTTCTTCGGAAATAAAACCATTCAAGAAGGCACTTTTGACATCCATTTGAAATAGTTTAAAATCATTACTACTAGCATAGGCAAGGAGCATCCCAATGACTTCTAACCTTGCCACAGGAGCGAAGGTTTCTTCGTAGTCGATACCTTCTTCTTGGTTGAAACCTTTGGCCACTAGTCTAGCCTTGTTTTTAACCATGATACCGCATTCATCTTGCTTGTTTCTAAAGACCTATTTAGTACCAATGACTAAATGGTCACTAGGTCTAGGAACAAGCTTCCATACCTCATTTCTCTCAAATTGGTTCAATTCCTCTTGCATTGTAATAACCCATGAATAATCTTTTAAGGCTTCGTCAATGCATTTAGGTTCAATTTGAGAAAGGAAGGCGGCGTTAGCACAAAAATTCTTGAAGGAAGAACGAGTTTGAACCCCTTTTGATGTATCTCTTATAATTAGCTCCTTTGGATGAGCATTCACATACTTCCATTCCTTAGGTAAGGAAGAAGATGCATCCAAGTTGCTATTTTGAGGAGGGGGTTCATTTAAATTCAAATTATCAAAACCAAGATCATCATCAAAATTATTTTTATTTAACTCAAAAATTTAATTAAAAATTATATGAATAGACTCTTCTATAACTAAGGTTTTTTTGTTAAAAACACGAAAAGCCTAGAAACGGAAGAGTAACTAAGAAAGATGCCTCATCGGATTTGACATCAAATTTCCCTAAGGCATCCTTTTCATTCAAAATAAAGCATTTGCAACCGAAAACTTTAAAATAAGAAACATTTGGGTTTGTTGTTATGTCATAATTCCATAGGGAGTTTTTGATCAGAGATGGGGGTCTTATTAGAACCTATTTATGATGTAGCACAAGCTGTATAACGACTTCAGCTCAAAATACTTAGGTAGACTATGTTCATTGATCACAAATTCTTTTGTCATTTTATATTTCTATTTTTTCGTAGTCGATACCTTCTTCTTGGTTGAAACCTTTGGCCACTAGTCTAGCCTTGTTTTTAACCATGATACCGCATTCATCTTGCTTGTTTCTAAAGACCTATTTAGTACCAATGACTAAATGGTCACTAGGTCTAGGAACAAGCTTCCATACCTCATTTCTCTCAAATTGGTTCAATTCCTCTTGCATTGTAATAACCCATGAATAATCTTTTAAGGCTTCGTCAATGCATTTAGGTTCAATTTGAGAAAGGAAGGCGGCGTTAGCACAAAAATTCTTGAAGGAAGAACGAGTTTGAACCCCTTTTGATGTATCTCTTATAATTAGCTCCTTTGGATGAGCATTCACATACTTCCATTCCTTAGGTAAGGAAGAAGATGCATCCAAGTTGCTATTTTGAGGAGGGGGTTCATTTAAATTCAAATTATCAAAACCAAGATCATCATCAAAATTATTTTTATTTAACTCAAAAATTTAATTAAAAATTATATGAATAGACTCTTCTATAACTAAGGTTTTTTTGTTAAAAACACGAAAAGCCTTAGAAACGGAAGAGTAACTAAGAAAGATGCCTTCATCGGATTTGACATCAAATTTCCCTAAGGCATCCTTTTCATTCAAAATAAAGCATTTGCAACCGAAAACTTTAAAATAAGAAACATTTGGTTTTTTGTTAAAAACACGAAAAGCCTTAGAAACGGAAGAGTAACTAAGAAAGATGCCTTCATCGGATTTGACATCAAATTTCCCTAAGGCATCCTTTTCATTCAAAATAAAGCATTTGCAACCGAAAACTTTAAAATAAGAAAGGAACTAAGTTTTTCATACCAAGCTCTAGGAGCTTGTTTCAAGCCATAGAGAGCCTTAGTCAATTTGAATACATGATTAGGAAGAAGAGAATTTTCAAATATGGGAGGTTGTTCGACGTATACTTCTTCGGAAATAAAACCATTCAAGAAGGCACTTTTGACATCCATTTGAAATAGTTTAAAACTAGTTTTTAATTTGTTACCTATGGTTCTCTTGCCAATGATTTTACCTTTGTTATTGTCTTTAAAGGTGACGTACCCTTCTTCTTTGCTAGTGAGTATTGAGAAATGAGATGGATCTCCAGTTATATGTCTTAAGCATCCACTATCAAGATACCATCTCTACTCTTAGCTTGTGGATTTGTCTACAAAAGAGGATGGTTTTTAGGTACCCATTTGATTTTGGGTGCCTCAAAAATTGATCTACCAATTTTGTTATTCAGCATGGAACTATTTATAGTTCCTTTAGGAACCCATATCAACTTATGTGGACTAATTTTCCTAAATGGACATTTGTAAGTAACATGTCCGGATTTACAACAAAAGTTACATTTCTAATGAGGTGAAACATATAATGTGGGTCCTTTAATGAAGGTGGTAGGTTTTTGGTGAGATCCTCTCACAAAACCAATTCCACTTCTATTTGTGATGTGACCCTTTTTTGCAAAGATCATGTCCAAGCCTTTGCTACCGACCTTAAACTTGTTTAATGTCTCTTTAAGTAGCAAATTTTTATTTTTTATTGCTTCTAAGTGTTCACACTTAGAGCATGGAGGAGTTTGAAGACTATCAAGCTTATTTTGGAGTAAGACATGTTCTTTCTTTAATAGATTGAACTTCTTACTAAGAGTTCTACACTCATCAAATAATTTATGAAAAGCGATAGAAAGTTCATCGAAAGATAAATCTTCATTAATTATATCACATACCTCTTCTCCTAAAGCCATTAGGGCGAAGTTTGCCTCCTCTTTGTTGCTAGCTTCTTCACTTTTGGAATCACTTGAATCGTCCCAAGTCGCTTTTAAAGCTTTCTTCTTCTTTGGTTGCTTCTTCTTGGCTTGGTGGCATTCATTTTTGAAGTGCTCCAGTTTCTTGCATTCGTAGCATATTACTTGGTCCTTTTTATGTTTAAGTTTATTTTTAGTGTTATTTTTAAATTTGTTCTTTCTTATAAATTTTTTAAAATTTTGAGTTAAAAGTGCAATGTCATCATCACTGTCCTCATCACTTGATGTTCTTTTCAAGTGGTCTTCTTGTGATGTAAGTGTCATATCCTTCCTGTTCTTTGAATGGGGGTTCTCGAGCTCTTCATAAGCATGACACATCATTTCGTAGGTCAGTAGAGACCCAATAAGTTCTTCGAGAGGAAATATTTTAAGGTCCTTGGCCTCTTGAATGGCCGTAACTTTCAAATCCCAACTCTTTGGAAAGAATCTTAAGATTTTAGTTACTAGTTCAAAGTTAGAAAAACCTTTACCAAGAGCTTTAAGTCCATTGATGACATCGGTGAAACGGGTGTACATGTCTCCTATGGACTCACTTGGTTTCATTCGGAAAAGTTCATAAGAGTGCATAAGAATGTTGATTTTGGATTCTTTCACTTGGCTACTGCCTTCATAAGTGACCTCAAGAGTTCTCCAAATATCAAAAGCCGAATCATAAATTGAAACACGATTAAATTCATTTTTGTCTAATGCACAAAACAAGGCATTTATAGCCTTTGCGTTTAAAGAAAAAACCTTCTTCTCCGATTCATCCCATTCGCTCATCGGAAGAGAAGATTTTTGAAATCTATTTTCGACAATAGTCCAAAGCTTGAAATCCATGAAAATGAGGAAGATCCTCATTCGAGTCTTCTAATATGTGTTATCCAACCCATTAAACATAGGCGGACGTGTAATATAATGACCCTCATGCATGCCAGAGTAAGCCATCTCTCTTGGGTATCAAACCAAATATGAGAGTGAGCCTAGCTCTGATACCAATTGTTAGGATTGGAGTGGCACTAAGAGAGGGGGGTGAATTAGTCCAGTGGATTAAAACTCGTAAGTTTGAAAACGATTTCGTAAATGTGTAGAGATTTTGATGCGACAAGGAATGACTTAGTAAAAGTAGCTCGAGTAAAGTAAGGAGATGAAAACCAAAAGCTTGCTGCTATGTAAATAAAGGTTTTAGAAAGTTAAACACTCACACATTCAAGGAACACACCAATTTAAAGTGGTTCGGTCAAATGACCTACATCTACTTGCGAAGCCTTCTTCGATGAGGCTCCTAACTTCCACTAGCAAATCACTTTGAAGGGGAAGGACTAAATACCCCTCTTACAACCTTTTTACAAGTGGTTTACACTCTTATAGATTTTTCAAAGCGAAAGAGGGAGGTGAACATTTAAGCTATTGAAAACAAGACTTTGCTAAAGTTTTTTCTCAACTTCTAACTTCTCAAAAGGTATATTCTCTGCTGAGAGTTGAGGGGTATTTGTAGACCCCATGAGGATTCAAATTTGGGCTCCAAATTTTAAATTCCTTTGGGTTCTCGGAGTTGGCAGTGCCACCACCTATCGGTGGCAGTGCTACCGCTTGCTAATGTCACATTGACTGTGTACTAGCGATGCCACCGCCCGACCTTACGGATCACTAGTTGGGCTCCAAATTTGGCCCAAACCAGTTCATATTTGGGCCCAATTGGCCCCTAACTAGGTTATAGGATTAACTCTTAATCCTAACCCTAATTACATGCAAACTATAAAATTAAGATATAATCCTAAGTAGGTTTTTAACCGACAATGCCGAGTTTCCTTCCGGTGAGCTTTCCGGCGAACTTCTGACGGACTTCCGATACACCCTCGGATTTCTTCCGACGGACTCCTAGTAGGCTCCCAGTCTTGTGGCGAGTTCAACGAGTCTTTGACAAGTAGCCGAACCTTCTCGGTGATCTCCACGAACCTCCAACAATCTCTCCAGCGAACTTCCGAAACTTCGGCAAGTCCCCGATTTCTTCTCGGTTGGTTCCGACAACACTTCCGATGAATCTTCGGACTCTTAGCAGACTCTCGAACACCCATCGAACTTGACTCCAGTAGACTTGCTTTATATTTTCAAGCTATCGTAGTTAATCCCGCATGCTTAACTCAATAATATGAATTAGATCAATTAACCCATCAATTGATTTCATTATCAAAATCCAAGATTCAACAGAGCAAACCAATGAAGATGAAGTGGCAAACTATACTCTAATGGTGCTCAATGACGAGGTAAGTGACTCAGTCGTATCTCATTTATCTTATAATGAATTACTTAATACTTTTAATTATTTATATGAAGAATGTAAGCTAGTTGGTAAAAAAATATAAGTTGTTAAAAATGATTATGCTTCTCTCTCTAATAAATTTAAAAAATTAAAAAAATGAGCATGATAATTGCATGTTAACTCCTTATATTAAGTATAAAGAGTTAGATTCACTTAAGAAAGAAAATGTAGTATTACAACAAACTTTCAAAAAATTTAAGATTGGTAACAAATCATTTAACTTGATCCTTGTCAATAGGGGTCATGTTTGTAGAAAGGAAGGAATTGGCTTTGCGAGTAACACTCAACAAAAGCCAACTATTTTCGTTAAAGGACCAACATTATATTTTTCCCTTGAAAATAAATATAATTTTTGTGGTAGATGTGGACGTTTTGCTTATAAATGGTCATTTAAAAAATATAGCTTACGCAAATTAGTTTGTGTTCCTAAAGGAACCATAAATAACTTAATGTCATTAGTCAAAATAGGTGGATCTTTTCATAAGGGACTTAAAGCTAAATGGGTATCTAAAGCGAAACCCCCTTTCTTGTAGATATGTGTACAATAAAAAATTAGGAGCAAGAGATGATATCTTAATAGTGGAAGCTCAAGCCACATGACTAGAGATCCAACATAATTCTCTAAGCTAATTAGCCAAGACGAAGGATTTGTCACCTTTGGAGACAACAATAAAAGAAAAATTATTGACAAAAGAAATATAGGTAATAAATCAAACCTCTTAATTGAAACTGTTTTATTAGTAGATGGTTTAAAACATAACTTGCTAAGCATTAGCCAATTATATGATAAGGGTTATAACATCAAATTTGAATCTAATACTTACATTATAGAAATACCACACAAAAATAAATCTTTGATCATCTTAAGGGCTAATAATGTACATACTATTAATCTTGATGAGTTTTATGATAAAACTTGCTTTTTAGTTTTAAATGATGATGCATGGCTTTGGCATAGAAGATTAGGTCATGTAAATATGAAACTAATTTCACAAATTATAACTAAAGAACTTGTAAGACGTATGCCTAAAATTAAATTTGTCAAAGATAAAGTTTGTGATGCATGCTAACTAGATAAACAAATAAAGAGTAGCTTTAAATCTAAAAATCAAGAACCTTTAGACCACTATAATTAATCTATATGGATTTATTTGGACCAATTGATATCACAAGTCTAGGAGGTAGTAAATATACTTTTGTGATAGTTGATAATTATAATAAATATACTTAGATATACTTCTTGGCACATAAAAGTGATTGCTTTAAATGTTTTTTGAAATTTTATAAACTAGCTTAAAATGAAAAGGGTTTTATGATTTTCTCTATTCGAAATGATCATAGTGATGAATTTCAAAACCATGACTTCCAAAATTTTTGTGATTTAAATGGGTATAACCACAACTTCTCTACTACAAGAAACCCACAATAAAAAGGAGTTGTTGGGAGAAAAAATATGAGTTTACAAGAAATGGTATGAACCATGCTTAATGAACATAGCCTACCCAAGTATTTTTGGGCTGAAGCCGTTAACATGACATGCTATGTCATGAATAGGGTTCTCATAAGACCATTACTTTCTAAAACTTCTGATGAATTATGAAATAAAAAAAACCCAACATTTCATATTTTAAAGTTTTTTATTATAAATATTTTATTTTAAATGAAAAAGATGCCTTATGAAAATTTAATGTAAAATCCAATGAAGGCATTTTTTTTGGATATTCCTCTATTTCTAAAGCTTATCATGTCTTTAATAAAAAAACTTTTATTATTGAGGAATCTATTCATGTTATTTTCAATAAGATTTTTAAATTTTAAAAAAATAATTTTGATAATAATTTTGATTTTGATACTTTAAATTTGAATGAAAATTCTCCTCTTCCAAGCAACTTAAATGTATCTACTTCCAATGATTCCTTACCCAAGGAATGGAAGTGTGTAGATGTTCATCCTAAGGAGCTAATCATTGGAGATATATCAAACTCATTCTTCTTTTAAAATTTTTTGTGCTAATGCTATCTTTTTATCTAAATTGAACCCAAATGAATTGATGATGATTTAAAAGATGATTCATGGGTTTTTGCAATGCATGAATGATTAAATTAATTTGAGAGAAATGGGGTGTGGAAGCTTGTTCCTAGACTTGGTGACTATCTTATAATTGACACTAAATGGGTCTTTAGAAACAAGCAAGATGAACTTAGTATCATGAATCGAAATAAGGCTAGATTAGTGGTCGAAAGTTTCAACTAAGAAGAAGGTATTGATTATAAAGAAACCTTCACTCCTATAGCAAGACTTGAAGACATAAGAATTCTCTTTACCTATGCTTGTTGTAATAATTTTAGGTTATTTCAAATGGAAGTTAAAAGTGCTTTCCTTAATAGCTTTATTTCTGAAGAAGTTTATGTTGAACAACTATCCGGATTTGAGAATGCTAGTTTTCTAAATAATATGTTTAAGTTATCTAAGGCTCTCTACAGATTAAAACAAGCCCCAAGGGCTTGGTATGAGAGACTTAGTTCATTTCTTATTAAGAATAATTTTTTAAAAGGCTAGGTTGATACCATATTATTTATTAAATATTTATAAAATAATTTTCTTATAGTTTAAATTTATGTTGATGATATTATTTTTGGTTCTTCAAATAAGTCTTTATGTGAAACTTTTGCCAAAAGAATTAGCTAAGATTTGAAAATGAGTTTAATGGGTAAATTAACTTTTTTTCTTAGGTTTGCAAATTAAACAACTTAGTGATGAAACCTTTCTTAGTTAAACTAAGTATACTTTAGATCTATTAAAATGATTTAATATGGATAGTGCTAAGGCTATCAATACACCAATGAACACTTCTACAAAATTAGATATGGACATTGATGGAGAATGTTTTGATCAAAAAACTTATAGGAGTATGATATGTAGTTTACTATACCTCAAAGCAACTAAACCTGATATTATATTTAGTGTTGGGCTATGTGCCAGATTTCAATCTAATCCTAAGCAATCTTAATTAAAAGCTATTAAAAATATTTTTAGATACTTAAAAGGAACTCCTAATCTAGGATTATGATATCCAAAAACTAAAAAAATTGAATTGATTGCTTATGCCGATGCTAATTTTGCAAGATATAGAATAAATAGAAAAAACATCTGATATATGTCAACTCTTGGGTCATTCATTTGTTTCTTAGTCTTCCAAGAAATAAAATTCTATTGCATTATTAAGAGCCGTGGCTGAATATGTAGTAGCAGGTGCATGTGCACAAGTTATTTGGATAAAAAACACTTTAGAAGATTGTGAAATTTATTTGAAAAATATTTCTATAAAATGTGATAACACTAGTACAATATGTTTAACAAAGAATCTCATTCAATACTCTAGAACTAAACATATTGATATTAGACATCATTTTATTAGAGATCATGTTAATAATCATGATATATCTTTTGAATTTATTGATACAAAGCATTAATTAGCAGATATTTTTACAAAACCATTGAATGAGGAGTAATTTAATTTTATTAGAAGAGAAATAGGCATGTTAAATCTTCCAAATATATGAATGTTTCTTGTATAGTTTTTGGATCATTATCTTGATTTTTTGATTTTCATGACTTGAGTTTTTCTTTTTGAATCAAAATCACTTCTTATGATTCCCTCATTTACAAAAGAAGATTTGTCAAAGTGATTTATGATATTCTGGATTTATGACTTGATCTCTTATTCATTCATGTGATGATTGAAATTTTTGCACCATTGAATTCTTTCCCTCTTCTTTTTTTTATAATGACAAAGGAGAGAAAGAGAAGTGCTATCTTGCACATCTCAAGAGAAGCAAAATTGTTAACACATCTGAAAACTTACTATCTTACATATTCTAAAATAAAGTGAAACTTGCTAATTGCATTTCTCCTTTTTGTTGATGATAAAGGGGGAGAAGTAATGGTGAATGAGTTGAAAATAATGATGAAGAAATTATTATATTTTGAAAATGTAAATATTTTGGTATCATGCAATTGTAAATGTTTTGGTATCATGCTTGAAGATTTTATATTTTGAAATTATGCTTGATGATTTGAAGTAATAATGATTTAAAATTATGCTTGATGAGTTTATATTTTGAAGTTATGTATGATGATTTAAAATCTTATGTTTTGGTATCATGCATGTTATTGATTAAACCCTAGCGGATTCTAAACTTGGGGTTGATCTCTTTAAGGGATCGACCTCCTTGAAACTCTATAGGGGTTCCTTCCTCCAAGTTACTATGAAAGATTGTTAAGAAAGATTCATCTATTGCTTATTAAAAGAGGATAAATACATAACTATATATAGGGCTTCTAAACCCTAACTTCTAATAGGAGCCCTACTCAAGACTCCTACTTCTAACCAACTCCTAATGCTTCTCTAAGAAGCAACCTCCAAACCAATCCTATCCTTAGCCGGCCTCTTCACCTCTTTAATAGGGGTTGGTTAGGTTGGTTTTTACATAAATACCACTTTCAATGAAACTCAATTATGACTCTCCTAGATAGAGTCCTAACAGACCCGCCCTCTTCAAATCAACCTTGTCCTCGAGGTTGACTATCCATGAATTCTTGGAATTTAATCTTTAAGTCATCATATTTCACCCAAGTGGCATCTTCTACTGGTAGGTTCACCCATTGTATTAGCACTTCAGTAGTGGGTTGTCATCGTCGAGTCATAATTCGTCGATCAATTATAGCACTCGGTTGGGTCTGGAGTTCTCCTTGGGTAGTTATATTTAGTAGATGGCTTTGGGTTGTCTCATTTTATCCTAGCTTGAGCTTTAAACAAGATACATGGAAGACTTTCGCCTTTGTGTTGATCATATTACTATTTCATCCTTACTTGAGCTGTAGTGAGATTATCTTTTAGCAACTTCAGCATTTTGTCTTTGTCCGGTATTTTCCTGTCTACTTGTTCTACTTTAGAGGTACACATATTTTGGGATCACAAGGGGAGGTCGGCCATACATAGCCTCATACAGAGTACATTTTGTGGATGAATGATAAGTTATATTATACCACCACTCGGCCCAAGAAAGCCACTTTGTCCACTCTTTTGGCTAGTCACTAGTGAAGTCTCTGACGTATGTCTCCAAGTACCTATTCACCACTTCAGTTTGGCCATTGATTTGTGGGTGATATGCCATACTTATTTTCAATTTAGTACCCTACATTTGGAATAACTCTGTCCAAAATCTGCTCGTGAAGACCCTATCATGATAACTTACAATAGATCTCGACATCCCATATAATTTTATAATATTCTCCATAAATATTCACGTAATACTAGAAGCAGTGTAGGGATTACGAACAGCGAAAAAGTGCGCATACTTTATAAGGCGATCAACTATGAGAAAAATTATACCTTTTCTTTATGATGAGGGAAGCCCTTCGATGAAGTCCATTGATATATCAGTCCATATTGAGTCTGGGATGGGTAAAGGTTGTAGCTTTTTGGGACTTGCCACTGTCTCACCTTTATATCGTTGACATACATCACATTGTGCTACAAATTTAGTAATAATATTTTTCATCCTTACCCAATAAAAATTTTGCTTAATTCTCTTATAGGTTCTAAGGAACCCGGAGTGCCCAGCCATAGGTGTAGAATGCATCTCTTGAAGGATGGTCGTTATGCAAGTAGAATTTGGCACAAGCACAATGCGTCCTTTATAGCACAATTCTTTTGAGTCCCAATTGTAATGAACTACAAAGTTTGGTGTTTTCTCCAATTTTTTTATGATCTTACTGGTCTCTGGATCTTCCTACCATTCCCTCTTAATATCCTCAAGGAAGTTGCTGGTCGGAAGTGAAACAATCGAAGATTCAGCTTTCTTAAGTAGCCGCGAAAGTGCATCTACAACAACATTCTCTTTCCTCTTTTTTTAAGTTATTTCATAATCATATCCAAGAAGCTTTATTACTCATTTTTGCTGCTTGGGGGAAGATATCTTTTGCTCCACGAAATATTTTAGGTGGTCTTGATTTGAAAGCATCGCCCGATCAAGTATAGTATCTATTTGGTCACCACATGCACAATCGCGAGCATCTCCTTATCGTAAATAGTTATCTTGAGATGGGAAGGAGATAATATCTTACTAGTATAAGTAAGGGGGCAGCCATATTGTATTATTACAGCACCAATTCCGACTCCGAAGGCATTGACTTCAATAACAAAAGTCTTGCCAAAGTTGGGTAGTGCTAGTACGGGCATTATCGTCATTGCGGCTTTAAGTTCGTCGAAGGCATGGTGCCTTTGTCCAACTATTGGAAAGCATATTTTTTCAATAAGGAAGTAAGGAGTGTACTAATCTTTCCATAGTTTTTCACGAACTTGTGATAATAGCCAATTAAACCGAGAAAGCCACGTAGCAATTTTATGTTCCTCGAGGTCGGCCAATTCTGCATTGCTTTAATTTTGGAGGGGTCTACCGCTACACCTTCCTCTGATATAATATGCCCAAGATATCCCATCTTCTATTGAAGAAAGCTATACTTCAATTTTTTGACAAAAAGAACATGTTCTCGTAAAATCATCAAAATAAGTCATAAGTGTTAAGAATGACTTTCAAGAGAAGGGCTATAAGGATATTATCAAAGAAAACCAGCACAAACTTATGAAGATAATTTTAGAAAATATCATTCATAAGGCTCTGGAAGGTGGAGAGAGCATTGGTGAGACCAAAGGGCATTATTAAAAATTTGTAGTGACCGTTGTGTATTCGAAAGATGATTTTTGGTATGTCTTCTTCACACACTCATATTTGATAATACCCGGATTGAAGGTCCAGCTTTCTGAAGAATCATACTCTCTTTAATTCATCAAGCAATTTATCTACTACTAGAATAGGATATTTTTCCTTGATGGTTAGGCCATTGAGAGCTCGGTAATCAATGCACATTCACCATGTTCCATCCTTCTTTCGTATGAGGAGCACCGGTGAAGAGTAGGGGCTGTAACTTAGCTGAATAACTCCTATTTTGTGCATTTCTTTTACAATCCTTTCTATTACATCCTTGTAGAGATGTGGATACCAATATGGCCGAGTATTTGCTGGAGGTTTGCTCAAAAGAATCGGTATATAATGATCATACCGACGGATAGGAGATAGGTTGTGCGGTTCGTCAAATATATCTAAAAATTCAACAAGCAAAGGAAGAAGGTTTGGATCTTCAAATTCTATTGGCTTCTCCTTAGTTTACTACTCAAGTTATACTAAAAAGTTGCTGCATGCTTTGTGCAAAACCTTCTCCATTCGTTATGTACAAATCATCGTTACATTGCCGCCACATTTCCCGTGCAGTATCACCTGTTTCCCCTTACTGTAAAATTTTATAATTAGTTTTACAAAGTTTCAAGAAACATTACTTAATATTATCAGCCATTCAATGTCGAGCATGGTCTTATAATCATCAAGAGGGAGGATGATAAAATCCGTAATTATCTCTTGGTCCTGCAGCAATAGTTTCACCTACGAGCACCTATAGTCATACTTCAAAATTCATCTATCGTCAACCTTAATGTCAAACCGACTGCAACTCATAATAGGTAAGGCCATCTAGACAGCAACCTTGCTGTTCATAAAATTATTAGTGCTCTCGGTGTCAATAAGAATGGTGATAGGTTGTTGCTTCAGAAGCCCTCCCACTTTCATCGTTTGCGGGTTTGCGTAACCGGTAAGGGCATGCATCGTAATATCAACCGACTACTGTTCTTCATCCCTAACCTCTTCCTCATGCTCCTGGACCTCCTTCTCAATATCTTCATGAGGTTCCATCAGTAGGAGGTGGCCCCTTTTGAAGTGATGATCGCGGTTCCACGGCCCGTCACAATGCTAACAGAGACCTTTTGCTGATCGGTCATGTAGTTCTTCTCTTATCAATTTTTTTGGCAGCGAAGGATGGCTGGGAGTAGAAGGAGGTTTATATGCCATGGGCCTAGGAGAGGTTCTCATCCTCCAAGCATCTTGGTTGAGCCATTCTTCTTGTATTCTAGCGAAAGAAATTGCAGCTGTCATGGTATGGGGCTATTGCGCCTTAACCTCCCATTTTATCTTTGGCTTGAGTCCTTCGATGAATGATCCTAACAATTAATGGTCAGTCCAATCATAAGCAAGGTAGGATAGCTTCTCAAACCTGGTTTGATACTCTTGAATCGTAGAGATTTGTTGAATCTTTGTGAGTTGGCCATTGATATTTTCATACTCCATAGGTTCGAAACGATTCCGCGGTGTGTTCTTAAATTAATTCCACGTCGAAACCCCATGATTATATTCCAGCTAACTATATAATTAAATATTATCTCCTTTAAGGTGGATGATAGTAATTTCTACCATAGCATCATCTGACATTTGGTAGTAGCGAAAGTAACGTTCGACGTGCAAAATCCAGCCCGTCGGGTTTCCTTCTTCCCATCGTGGGAAGTCCACTCTCATGCATGGCAGAAGCATGTTCAAGGGTTGTCCCACCTTTTCTGGAGGCCTCTCTGAACTCTCTCCTCACCGAAATTTGGTTGGACTTGGCAGTTGTCTAATTCTGAATTCTGCAAACAAAGTGCGTAATTTGTCCTCCAAGCGTGATTCAAGTCACGATTCAATCCGAGATTCCCATGCTTCAAATTTGGCATCAATTGAATCTTGAGAAGCCATAACATATGATAGTTGATCAAAGATGTCCCTTTTTTTTTTTTGCTGATGGGTTAATGGCATGGGGTGGTGGAAGGTTCGGAAAAATTGAAGATCACGGAAAGGTATTGCATTAGGTTTCTACGTCTAAAGTGTAGTAGTTTGGACGTTAAAGGTCAGTAGTTTATATTGAGAATTTTTTACGAAACCAAAAGAAAATTTACTATTAGGAAGTGTCAAAGCTATCGTAAAAATTTCATAGAGATTTGGATAGAAAAAATATAATAGCAAGATCAAACAAACTGTGTTATGCGTTGGAATTCTATAGTGCATCCTTTCGTCATAGAGATAAAAACTTTATGACGAAAAGTTTATGCAACAATAGGAACAATTTTTTTTTGAATATTTGAATAAGGATAACTAAATTGCTTAAGGTAGGAACCAGAACTTGTTGCAATTCATGGTGGAGACCAGAACTTGTTGCAATTCATGGGAGATCAAAGGATGATCCGCGATGGTGGAGATGACAATGGAATTTTAGCGACGATATTTAAGAATTATAAAAATTACTTTGGGCGGCTGTGGAGGGCTAATGGATGGCTATGGAAGGGCAGTAAGATGCCAAGAATGCTGCTCTAATACCAAGTGATAGAACCCTAGCGGATTCTAAGCTTAGGTTGATCTCTTTAGGGGATCAGCCTCCTTGGAACTTATAGGGGTTCATTCCTCCAAGTTGCTAGTCAAGGCTGCTAAGAAAGATTCCTCATATTGCTTATTGAAAGAGAATGAATACATGACTATTTATAGGGCTTCTAAATCCTAACTCCTAATAGGACTCATACTCAAGACTCCTAATAGGACTCCTACTCAAGACTCTTACTTCTAACCTACTCCTAATGCTTCTCTAAGAAGCAACCTCCAAACTAATCTTATCCTTAGTCAACCTATTCACCTCTTTAATAAAGGTCAGTTAGATAGGTTTTTACATAAATGCCCCTTTAAATGAAACTCAATTAGGACTCTCCTATCTAGAGTCTTAACAATGATGCCCAAAGTAATGATAATTTATAATTATACATGTTATACCTTAAGGATTTAAAATTATGATAATGATGCATGCAATTCTTTAACATGTGATGAATACAATGTGTATCTAATACTTTTGATATTATGATGATGCATAAGATGTATGCAATGTTATGCATTCGAAATGTGAAATGATGAACTTTAACTTATACTGATTATAATGATATGTATATAATACTTTCAATATTATGATGATACATATGATGTATGTAATGTTATGTATATGAAGTGTGAAATGATGAACTTTGCAAAGGAAATGATTAAAATTATTTTGACTTAAATTCTAAAGTTGTCATTTTCTGAATTCAAAAGTTTCTTTCAATATAGCATATAATAGAGGGAGTTTAGCCAAACTCCATCATCAATTGGTCATCATCAATAAAAAGGGGGAGATTATTGAATTTTAGATTTTCATGATGAAATCAATTGATGTGTTTACGATCTCATATGCTGTTTGAGAAAAGTGATGCAGGACTAACTTCGATCATGAAAAGGCAAAACAATTAAAGTAGAAGAATTAGGTGATACGTCAAAGGCTCGAATGATGCGTTGGAAGTTTGTCGAGAGTTCGGATGAACCAATGACATGCCAAACAACTTAGATTTCTTTGTCTTGAAATTGTTTAGCACTTAATTATCATAGTTAGGATGAAAATTGAGTTAGTTTTGGGAGGAACCCTACTAACTCAATTAGGGGACAATTGGGCCTAATCTAGGTTTGAGTTGGGCTCTTTAGGAGGCCTATTCAATGACCTAGAGTTAGGTCAGGTAATGGCACCACCAAACTAGGCGGTAGAACCGCCTGTGAGCTAGAAAAGTATGAAATATACTTTTTCCAAAAGACTCAATGATGATACCGCCGATATCAAGCGGTGGTACCACCCAAACATATTCTCCCAAATTGTGTCAAGCGGTGGTACCAACCAAACTGGGTGATGGTACCACCTAGTGTCAGTTTGACAAGCGGTAGTATCGCCCAAACTGGGTGATAGTACTACTAGTTTATTAGTACCCTTGCAGATTCTAAGCTTGAGGTTGATCTCTTTAGGAGATTGGTCTCCTTGGAACTCTATTGGGGTTCCTTCCTCTAAGTTGTTGCTCAAAGGCTATAGAAAAGATTCATCTATTGATTGAGAAAAGAGAATGAATACATGGCTATTTATAGGGCTTCAAAACCCCAACTCCTAATAGGACTCCTACTCAAGATTCCTACTTCTAACCAACTCCAAATAGGACTCATACTCAAGACTCTTATTCCTTTACAACTCCTAATGCTTCTTTAAGAAACAACCTCCTAACCCTAGCCAGCCTCTTCACCTCTTTAATAGGGGTCGACTAGGTTAGTTTTACATGAATGTCATTCTCAATTAGGACTCTCCTAGTTAGAGTCCTAATAGGATTCCATGTACTCCAACAATGTTTGGAACCTTATTGATGCACCCGAGGGCATCATACTCGTTGGTTGCGAGTGGATCTTCAAGAAGAAGATTGGAGTAAATGGAAATGTAGAGACCTATAAAGCAAGGCTAGTGGCTAAGGGGTGTCGTCAAAGGTAAGCTGTTGTCTATGACGAAACCTTCTCACCCGTAGCCATGCTAAAATCCATTCGAATTCTATTTACTATTGTAGCACACTATGAATATGATATCTGGCAAATGGACGTGAAAACCGCGTTCCTCAATGGCAACCTTGAGGAGGAGGTGTATATGATTCAGTCTGGCTGTCGGTTTATGAGTGATATGTCATACTCCTTTTTAATTCAATGCCTTACATCTGGAATAACTTTGTCTAAAATCTGCTCATGAAGATGCAAGTAGAATTTGATACAAGCACAATGCGTCCCTTATAGCGTAATTCTTTTGAGTCCCATCTATAATGAGCCATGGAGCTTGGTGCTTCTTCCAATTTTTTTATGATCTTACTGGTCTCTGAATCTTCTTGTCATTCCCTCTTAATATCCTTAAGAAAGTCATTGGTCGAAAGTGAAAAGGCTGAAAATTCAGCTTACTTGGGTAGCCGTGAAAGTGCATCTGCAACAATATTCTCTTTTCCCTTTTTGTAAGTTATATCATAATCATATCCAAGAAGCTTTGTTACTCATTTTTATTGCTCAAGAGAAGATATATTCTACTCCAAGAAATATTTTAGGCATTTATGGTTGGCCTTGATTTGAAAGTATCGCCCGATCAAATACGGTCTCCACTTGGCCACCACATGCACAATCATAAGCATCTCCTTATCATAAATAGTTATCTTGAGATGGGAAGGAGATAATACCTTACTGGTATAAGTGAGAGGGTGGCCATCTTGCATTAGTATAATACCAATTCTGACTCCAGAGGCATCAGATTCAATAACAAAAGTCTTGTCGAAGTCAAGTAGTGTTAGTATGAGCATTGTCGTCATTGCGGCTTTAAGTTCGTTGAAGGTGATGGTGGCTTTGTTCGACTGTTAGAAAGCATATTTTTTTAGTAAGGAAGTAAAGGGTGCATTGATCTTTCCATAGTTTTTCATGAACTTGCGTTAGTAGCCTATTAAACCGAGAAAGCCGCGTAGTGATTTTTTGTTCCTTAGGGTCGACTAATTTTGCATTGCTTCAAGTTTAGAAGTATCCACCACCACACCTTCCCCTATTATGATATGCCCTAGATATTTCACCATCTGTTGAAGAAAGTTACATTTTGATTTTTTGACAAAAAGAACATGTTCTCGTAAAATCGTCAAAATAAGTCGTAAATACTAAAAATGTCTTTCAAGAGAAGGGTTATAAATATGAATATTATCGAAGAAAACCAGCACAATCTTATGAAGATAAGTCTAAAAAACATCATTCATAAGGTTCTAGAAGGTGGAGGGAGCATTGGTGAGACCAAAGGGGATTATGAAAAATTCACAATGGCTGTTGTGTGTTCCAAAGGCGGTTTTTGGTATGTCTTCCTCAGACACTTGTATTTGATGATAACTAGATCAAAAGTCTAGCTTTATGAAGACTCATACTCCCTTTAATTCATCAATCAATTCATTTACTATGGGAATAGAGTATTTGTCCTTGACGGTTATGCCATTGAGAGCTCGGTAATCAATGCACATTCGTCATGTTCTATCCTTTCATACGAGGAGTACCGGTGAAGAGTAGGGGTTATAACTTGGCTAAATAGCTCTTATTTTGAGCATCTCTTTTATAATCCTTTCTATTTCATCTTTTTACAGTTGTGGATACTGATATAGCCGAGTAGTTGCTGGAGATTTGCCCAAAAGAATCGGTATATAATGATCATGTTGACGGGTAGGAGGTAGGTTGCGCGGTTCGTCAAATATATCTAAACATTTAGCAAGCAAAAGAAGTAGGTTTAGATCTTCAAAATCTATTGGCTCTCCCTTAGTTTGCTACTTAAGTTGTACCAAAAATTTGCTGCATGCTTTGTGTAAAACCTTCTCCATTCGTTGTGTGCAAAACCTGTTTCCCCTTACTATAAAATTTCATAATTAGTTTTATAAAATTCCAGGAAACATCACCTAATGTCATCAACTATATAATGTTAAGCATGGCCTCATAATCATTAAGAGGGAGGATGAAGAAATTTGTAATTATCTCTTGGTCCTGTAGCAATAGTTTCACCCGTGTGTCACGACCTTAGCTGGAATTGCCTAAGGCGTGAGGCACCCTTGCGGCCAAGACGCGAACTTAGCTTACGTTGCCTAAGTTGCGCTTCGCCCTTGCGATATTGCTCCACAAAGATCAGCCCACTTGCAACCTCTTGCAGGTCCTGAAGGACCTGTAAAAGAGAAAGTTGATTAGTTCGAGAGAACGAGCGACGGACAAGTCCCGACGTCTCGCGAAAAGGGGAAGCTTTACAAGCAATTCAACGAGCACCTTGCGTGCACAAGAGAAAAGAGGGAGAGGGGGAAAACAAGGGCTTTAGAAGGTTGAACGAACAGCTGCAAGCCCACAAACAGCTGCTCACCGAGTGCCGGGCGCGACAACAAGTTCCCGTCAAGGTAACGTGCGAACTTGCGAAGGGTTGTTCAACGCCCGACATATAACCGAAGCCCCATCCAGCCCTGTGCCACCCGGGGGGTTCCTAGGGGCTGAGATGGCTGATGTTTTGGTGAGCGGAGGCAGATTCCAGAAATCAGCCTGCGGCACACGAAAACGAAGCTGTTTTGGGCTGTTTTGGGGCTGTTTTGCTCGGTTCGGTGAGCGATCGCTTTGTAACGCTGCAGCGTGTTCGAACTTACATTTTTACAAGCAAAATGACCCAAAACCAAGACAAAACATGCTGCCAAGCAGCTGTACATGTAGGTGTGAGCGACGAACGGTTCGTTGAACGAAGTTGTTGTGGGTGCATGACGACCGTTCGTGACATTCTCCCCCACTTAAACTGTCGACACCCTCGTCGACGCTTGTTGATAGTTGTTGATGATTGCCTCTTCATGTCGTAGGGCGTCTTCTGGCTCCTAGCTGGCTTCAGTTCGGGAAAGCTTTCGCCACTTCACCAAATACTCTGTCTGTTCAGCTCCATTGGGTAGCTTTATCTTACGGTCCGCCAGGATGGTTTCAACTCGCTTCTCATAGGAGGCAGTGGTGGGAGGTAGCCGAGTTGGAATACTTCGGGAAGCATCTTGCGGATCTGAGTGGTAGGCTTTTAGGTTGCTGGCGTGAAGAACATTGTGAATTTTGAACCACGCCGGCAGTTGCAACTTGTAGGAGACATTGCCTACCCTGCTGATAATTGGGAAGGGCCCTTCATATTTGCGCACCAATCCTTTGTGGATTTTGTTTCTAAAGAATTGGAGTGATGCTGGTTAAAGCTTTACCAACACCAAATCGCCGACCTTGAACTCTTGTGGTCGCCTTCCCAAGTCTGCCCACTTCTTCATTCTTCTTGCCGCCTTCTCCAAGTAAGCCCGTGCAATATCTGCATTTCGGTGCCACTCCTTTGCTAAATGGTAAGCTGACGGGCTACTCCTAGTATATCCAATGGCCATGGTGTGAGGAGTTGACGGTTGTTGTCCGGTAATAATCTCGAAGGGGCTCTTGTTGGACGCAGAGCTCCACTGCAAGTTGTAGGAGAATTGGGCAATGTCCAACAACTTCACCCAATCTCGTTGGTTGGCACTCACGTAGTGCCAAAGATATTGCTCCAAGAGCGAGTTTATCCTTTCAGTCTGGCCGTCCGTCTGGGGGTGGAGGCTTGTGGAGAAGTATAACTTTGACCCCAACAACTTGAATAGCTCGGTCCAGAATCATCCTAGGAACCGAGCATCTCGATCACTAATGATGTTGTGCGGGACTCTCCAATACTTCACCACATCCCTCATCATCAGCTTGGCCGCCTCCTCTGCTGAACAGTGTAGGGGAGCAGCAATGAAAGTTGCATACTTTGAAAACCGGTCGACCACCACGAGTATCGATCCGAGTCTCCCTACAAGTGGCAAGCTCGATATGAAGTCCAAGGAAATGCTCTCCCACGGCCTCTCTGGTACGGGCAACGGCTCCAAAAGTCCCACCGGCTTCCGTTGTTCCGCCTTGTCTTGTTGGCAAGTGAGGCACGTTCGAACATATTCCTCCATGTCAATCCCCATCTTCGGCCAGTAGAAGGCCCTCTCCACGAGAGCTAATGTTCGGTGAATACCTGGGTGTCCAGCCCAAAGGGAATCGTGACACTCTCTTAAGAGTTCACGCCTCAAATTGTCCACTCGGGGAACATAAACCCTATTCCCTTTTGTGTAAACGAGTCCCTCCTAGACCCAAAATCGTCGTGCCTTGCCTTCTTTGATGAGCTGCATCAGGATGACTGCCTGGGGGTCACTACACAGTCCATCCCTGATCCTGGAGAGAAAGTTGGAGTGCAACTGACTTGCTTGGCCTCCGCCCTCCAACTGTATGGCATTCACGCGCTCCACCTTCCGACTCAATGCATCAGCCATGACATTTGCCCTCCCAAGCTTATACTCCATTGCCATATCGAATTCAACCAAAAAGTCCTGCCACCGTGCTTGCTTTGGGGAAAGTTTCTTTTGTGTTTGGAAATAGCTCAGAGCGATGTTGTCTGTCCTCAACACAAATCGCGATCCGAGGAGGTAGTGTCGCCAAACTCACAGACAATGGATCACCGCTGTCATCTCCTTCTCGTGCACTGGATACCGCCGCTCGGTCTCGTTGAGCTTGCGCCTCTCGTAGGCCACCGGATGACCCTCTTGCATGAGTACTCCCCCAATAGCGAAGTCTGAAGCATCTGTATGGACTTCAAAAGGCTCCCCATAGTTTGGCAATTTGAGTACTGGTTCTTCCATAACGGCAGCCTTTAGATCTTGGAATGCTTCTTCACATTTGTCAGACCACTTCCAAGGCTGCTCCTTCTTCAGCAACTCCGTCAGTGGAGTTGCACGCTTCGAGTACCCCGCTATGAAGCGTCGATAGTAGTTGACGAAACCAAGGAAGGATCTCAACTCTGGCACTTTCTTTGGAGTCCGCCATTCCGCAACCGCTTGCACTTTTGATTTATCCATGCGAATTGAGCCATCACCAATTCGATGCCCCAAGAACAAGATCTCTGTTTAGGCAAAGTAGCATTTCTCCCTTTTCACAAACAAAGTGTTCTCCCTAAGAACCTTGAAAATTGTCCGAAGGTGCTGGACATGCTCCTCGAGCGTTTGACTGTAGACGACGATATCATCTAAGTAGACGACCATGAACTTATCCAAATACTCCTTGAATAGCTGGTTCATGAGAGTGCAGAATGTGGCCGGAGCATTGGTTAAGCCGAAAGGCATCACCAAGAACTCAAACACTCCATACCTGGTCACACAGGTAGTCTTCGCTTCGTCGCCTTCAGCAATGCGCACCTGCCAATACCCCGACTGAAGGTCGAGTTTTGAGAAATACTTGGCTTTCCCCAACTGGTCGAACAAGTCCGCGATGAGTGGGATGGGATACTTGTTCTTCACTGTCACTTTGTTTAGGGCTCGGTAATCAACGCATAGTCGGAGACTCCCATCTTGTTTCTTCTGGAAGAGGACTGGAGCTCCGAATGGTGCTTTGGAGCTGCGGATGAGACCACCACTTAGCAGTTCACCTAACTGCTTCCTGAGTTCAGCTAACTCTGGTGGGGGCATTCGATAGGGTAGTCTCGCTAGAGGCTTCACTCCTGGCTCCAGCTCGATGCTATGATCTACGCCTCTGCGTGGTGGAACAGTCTTTGGCAACTCGGGTGGCATAACATCATTGAACTCCTTCAGGACGTTCGCCACCATAGCAGGTTCTTGAATGGCCTTCTCGTCGAGTGGCTCTAGCTTCATAGCAGCTACAAATGTTAGTTCACCTTTCCGCACCCCTTTCTTCAGTTGCAAAGCCGATATGTGTTGGGGTTCCTTGGTTCCTCTCCGAGAGACGGGAACCACGCAGGGATCGTCACTCCCCATCATACACAAGGAGTTTAGGAACGGCATTGGCACCAACTTCGCTGCGTGCATGAACTCCATTCCAAGAATCACTTGGAAGTCGTCCAGTGGCACTGCCATCATGTTGGTGTTCCCGCTCCATGTTCCGATCTTGATGGGAACTCCCTTCGCCAACCCGGAGATTCGCCTGGCCTCCGAGTTCACCGCCTTCATTCGGCTTGGGCTCTTCTCCAAGATCAACCCAAGTCGCTTTGCTTCTGAATCGGCAATAAAGTTGTGGGTGGCACCCGTGTCCACCATAGCACGGGTTGTTTGGCCATTTAGCTTGATGTCCACGTACATCAGCTCACCAGTTCCTGCTTTTTGTAGCTTTGTCTTCGTGTTCTCCCCCACTTGACCCTGCATGGCATTTAACAAACGCATTGCCCCCATCCAGGGTCCTTGCGACTCCTCATCGTCGCTGTTGGATTCAGAACTGCTCGAACTAAGAGCGACAGCTTTGCCCTTGTCCGATCGGGGGGGGGTGGATGGAAGCTGTTAAAGCATTGAGTGCCTGTTTTTGTGGGCACTCCCTCACCATGTGCGGCCCTCCGCACAAGAAGCATCCTCCAGGTTTTGAGGCCTTGCCTTTTGGGTTTGGCCCTTTGTGGGAACTCCTCTTCTTTTGGTCGCCCCCGAGCTCCTTCCCTCGAGAATGTTTTGGAGGGCGATTGTTTGAAGATTGTTTCCTTCTTCCCAGGTCTTCAGAGGAAACAAATTCAGTGAGCCTTTCTGCAGCAGCGATTGCCCCGACTACATTGGTGACATTCCTTTGATTTAGTTCTTGTTGAGCCCACGGCTTTAGACCATCGAGGAAGCTGAACAGCTTGTCCTTCTCGGACATGTCTTGTATGTCCAGCATGAGTGCAGAAAATTATTTGACATAGTCTCGGATAGAAGTACTCTGACGGAGTTGTCTCAACTTCCTCCTTGCGACGAACTCTGTGTTCTCTGGTAGGAACTGAGTTCCCAACTCCCGCTTCAAGTCCTCCCATGTGTCAACTCGACACCGACCTTGTTGGATCTCCTCCCAACGGGTTCGCCACCAAAGTTTTGCATCTCCGTTCAGATACATTGTTGCTATAGAAACTTTGGTGTCTTCAGAATCGGGCCTCGTAGCTCGAAAGTATTGTTCCATGTCGAATAGAAAATTCTTGAGCTCTTTGGCATCTCTGGCCCCTCCATAACCATGAGGCTCGGGTGCCCTCAAGTTTTGTGGTGGTGCAACGCGGGTGTTGCTTCCTCCCGCATTTAGTGCTCTAGTGAGCATAGCCACCCTTGAGGTGAGTTCCGCCACCACTTCCTGCAGGTGCTGCACGGAGTCTTTGGTGTCATCCGACAGTCGGTCGACTAGGGCCTCGACCTTATCGATCCTAGACTCCGCTTCCTCTTGCGAGCTCTCTATCCCGACAAGCCTTTGTTGGCCATGGTAGAGTTCCTCCACGCTCGCTTCAAGAACATCCAGGCGGGTTTCCGCCGTTGTGAGTCTCTCCTTGTGACTCTTTTTCCCAGTTAGCGCTCCAGATTGCGCTTTCTCCGCTCGCGGAGAGTAGCCAACTTCTCGCTCATCACGTTCGCTGCCGCGCTCCTCTTGAGCGGCTCCAACAGCATGAGAGCGAGTGTGCACATGCAGCCCACCTGCGGCTGCTTGGGGCAAGGGTCCGGCTTGCCCCGTCTTGCTTGATTCGCCACGATGCTTTGCCATGGTGAAGTTGCGAAGTTCCTTCGCTGCTCGCTTGAAGTGCTTGCCCGCTCTGATACCACAATGTCACGACCTTAGCTGGAATTGCCTAAGGCGTGAGGCACCCTTGCGGCCAAGACGCGAACTTAGCTTACGTTGCCTAAGTCGTGCTTCGCCCTTGCGATATTGCTCCGCAAAGATCAGCCCACTTGCAACCTCTTGCAGGTCCCGAAGGACCTGTAAAAGAGAAAGTTGATTAGTTCGAGAGAACGAGCGACGGACAAGTCCCGACGTCTCGCGGAAAGGGGAAGCTTTACAAGCAATTCAGCGAGCACCTTGCGTGCACAAGAGAAAAGAGGGAGAGGGGGAAAACAAGGGCTTTAGAAGGTTGAACGAACAGCTGCAAGCCCACAAACAGCTGCTCACCGAGTGCCGGGCGCGACAACAAGTTCCCGTCAAGGTAACGTGCGAACTTGCGAAAGGTTGTTCAACGCCCGACATATAACCGAAGCCCCATCCAGCCCTGTGCCACCCGGTTTGGTAGGATAGCTTCTCAAACCTGGTTTGGTAGTCTTGAATCATAGAGGTTTGTCGAATTTTTATGAGTTGGCTATCGATATTTTCAAACTCCGTAGGTCTGAAAAGATTTTGTAGTGTGTTCTTAAATTGATTCCACGTTGGAGCCCCATGATTATATTCCAACCAATTGTACCATTGAATAGCATCTCTTTTAAGGTGGATGGCAGTAATTTCCACCATAGTATCATCCGACGTTCGATAGTAGCGAAAGTAACGTTTGGCGCCGAAAATCCACTCAGCCGAGTCTCCTTCCCATCGTGGGAAGTCCACCCTCATGCATGGGTGCAGTGTGTCTGAGGGATATCCCTCCTTCTTTGGAGGCCTTGCTAAAATTTGGTTGGACTTGGCAGTTGTCCAATTATGAATTCTGCAAACAAAGCGTGCAATTTATGCTCCAAGTGTGATTCAAACCGCGATTCAATCTAAGATTCCGATGCTTCAAGTTTGGCATCAATTGGATCTTGAGAAGCCATAGTAGATACCTATAGATTAGAGATGTCCCTATGTTTTTTCTGTTGATGGGTTAATGGCATGGGTGGTGGAAGATTTGGAAGAATTAAGGATCACGAAAAGGTACTACAGCAAATTTTTACGTCTAAAGTGTAGCAGCTTGGATGTAAAAGATTAGTGGTTTATATTAAGAATTTTTTTGACAAAACTAAAGGAAAATATGCTGTTAGGAAGTATTAAGACTATAGTAAAAATTTTGTAGAGATTTGGATAGAAAAAATATAGTAGCAAGATCAAACAAACTATGCTATACAGTTGGAATTCTGCAGTGCGTATTTTCAAGTATAGCAGTTTGGATATAAAAGATTAGTGGTTTATATTGAGAATTTTTTTGATAAAACTAAAGAAAAATCTGCTATTAGGAAGTGTTAAAGTGTTATAAAAATTTTGTAGAGATTTGGACTGAAAAAATACAATAGCAAGATCAAACAGACTATGCTATGTAGTTAGAATTCTACAGTGTATCTTTCATCGAAGAGATGAAATCTTTATGACGAAAAGTTTATGCAGCAATATAGGAACAATTTTTGTTTAGATTTTTGAATAAGGATAACTAAATTATAGCAATAGTAAGTTAGGAAACCAGAACCTATTGCAATTCATTGGGGAGAACTTTGGGTGTCTATAGAGGGCTAATTAATGACTGGATTTTTGAATAAGGATAACTAAATTGTAGCAGTAGTAAGGTAGGAAACCAAAACCTATTGCAATTCATGGGGAGATCAAAGGATGATCTACGGTGGAGGAGATGATGGTAGAATTCGACGACGATCTTTTAAGCAATTATAGGAATTGCTTTGGGTGTCTATAGAGGGCTAATTAATGACTGGATTTTTGAATAAGGATAACTAAATTGTAGCAGTAGTAAGGTAGGAAACCAAAACCTATTGCAATTCATGGGGAGATCAAAGGATGATCTACGGTGGAGGAGATGATGGTAGAATTCGACGACGATCTTTTAAGCAATTATAGGAATTGCTTTGGGTGTCTATAGAGGGCTAATTAATGACTGGATTTTTGAATAAGGATAACTAAATTATAGCAATAGTAAGTTAGGAAACCAGAACCTATTGCAATTCATGGGGAGATCAAAGGATGATCTACGGTGGAGGAGATGACGATAGAATTTGACGATGATCTTTTAAGAAATTATGGGAATTGCTTTGGACAACTATGGAGGGCTGATGGATGGTAGTGGAAGGGTAGTGAGATACCAAGAATGTTGCTCTGATACCAAGTGACAGAACCCTTACAGATTCTAAGCTTGGGGTTGATCTATTTAGGGGTTCAACCTCCTTAGAACTCTATAGGGGTTCCTTTTTCCAAGTTGCTGCTCAAAAGCTATAGAAAATATTCATCTATTGCTTATAAAAAGAGGATGAATACATGGCTATTTATAGGGCTTCTAAATCTCAACTCCTAATAGGACTCCTACTCAAGACTCTTATTCCTTTACAACTCTGTTAGGACTTTAGCTAGGAGAGTCCTAATTGAGAAGGGCATTCATGTAAAACCTACCTAAGCCGACCCCTATTAAAAAGGTGAAGAGGCCAGCTAGGGTTTAAAGGTTATTTCTTAGAGAAGAATCAGGAGTTGTAAAGGAATAGGAGTCTTGAGTTTGAGTCCTATTAGCAGTTAGGGTTTAGAAACCCTATAAATAGTCATATATTCATCCTCTTTTAATAAGTTTTAGATAAATCTTTTTTGCAGTCTTTGAGCAACAACTTGGAGGAAGGAACCCCTATAGAGTTCCAAGGAGGTCGATCCCCTAAAGAGATCAACCCCAAGCTTAGAATCTGCAAGGGTTCTATCAAAGCAATATTCTTGGCATCTCGTTGCCCTTCCATAGCCATCCTTAGCCCTCTATCACCGCCCAAAGCAATTCCTACAATTGCTTAAAAGATCGTCACCAAATTCCACTGTCATCTCCACTATCGCGGATCACCCTTTGATCTCTCCGTGAATTGTAACAGGTATTGATTTCCTACCTTACTGCTACTGTAATTTAGTTATCCTTATTTAAAAATCTAAAAAAAAATTGTTCCTAAATTGTTGCATAAACTTTTCATCGCAAAGTTTTCATCTCTACGACGAAAGATATATTGTAGAATTCCAACTGCATAGCACAGTCTATTGATCTTGCTACTGCATTTTTTCTATCCAAATCTCTATGAAATTTTTATAATAGCTTTGACACTTCCTAATAGCATGTTTCCCTTTAGTTTTTGTCAAAAAGTTCTCAATATAACCATGATATTTTACGTCTAATCTGTTATATTTTAAAATCTGCATTGTAAAATTCCAACAGCATAGACAGTTTGTTGATCTTGCTATTTCATTTTCTCTATCCAAATCTCTTTAGCTTGACACTTCCTAATAGCATGTTTCCCTTTAGTTTTGTCAAAAGTTCTCAATATAAACCATTGATATTTTACGTCTAATCTGTTATATTTAAAAATCTGCATTGTAAAATTCCAACCGCATAGACAGTTTGTTTGATCTTGCTATTTCTTTTTCTCTATCCAAATCAAATCTCTATAACATTTTTATAATAACTTTGACACCTCCTAACAGTAGATTTTTCTTTGGTTTTGTTGAAAAATTATCAAAATAAACCACTAATCTTTTACGTCTAATCTGCTACACTTGAAAATCTGTGCTACAGAAAATTTCAGTCGCATATTGTTGTCTTAACCAATCTATTTGTAATCTTTTTTGAACAAAATTTCTTATACCCTTTATAAATCATCTTGGCTTCCATCTAAGATTGATCTATTGAGGAATTCATTTCTAAAGATGATTTTATGTTGTTGCAAATTTTCATCATAAACCGCTAAAATTTTTCGACGAGAATTCTGCTATCACAAATTGCACCAATTTCCTTGCTATTATACTACTGAAATTTTCTTAATTAAATTGGACATCCTTGCTGTCATATAAACTGAGATTTTACTATCAATTTCCTCCTCAAATCTCTCAAGTTATTGGTAGAAATTTCATTAAGAAACTGCTGTTTCTTCGACGACAATTCTGCTCTTACAAGACAACACATACTTACAGCAACTTCCATTGATTTTTATCAAACCTTTGCTGCCATCTACCATAGATCTAAAACTTTCATCCATAATCCTAAAACTGTACGAAACCACACCCTCAAACTGCACTCAAAACAGCCACAAAACAAGCCTAAACTGTAGCCTACATCCACCAATCCACCAACCATTTCGACCATCACTTCTCTTAACCTATACATGTCTTTAACCCAACAACAAAAGAGAGATCTTAACCTCACAGATTGGGAGGCATATACTATGGCATCTGAGGAGGCAATCAATGCTAAATTCGAAGCCTTTGAGGTGTAAATGGAGAATAAGATTCAGACTCTCTTTACCAAACTCAGTTTGGGCCGACCACCAAGCCCAAAGAAATCACATCAAGGAGAGAGCTCTAACCAATCGCACCAAGCCTAAAGAGATAACTTCCAAGAGAGGGGAGGCTCTATGACTAACCCCAACTACCCACGCATGAGAGTGGACTTCCCTAGATGGGAAGAAGGAGACCTGAATGGTTGGATCTCGCATGCGGAGCGATATTTTCGGTACCACAAAACTGCGGAGGCATCTATGGTGAAAATTACGGCTATATCTGTTAAAGGGGATGTCATACAATGGTTTAACTAGTTTGAACATACTCATAGAGTCCTCTTATGGTAACAATTCAAAGAAGGACTGCTGATCAGCTTCGGACCAACCGATTACAAGAACATTGACGGACAACTAGCAAAGATCCGACAAACCTCCACCATTCAGGTGTACCAAACTAAGTTTGAAAGGTTATCTAATTAAACTCATGATTGGTCTTAAAAACAGCTATTGGAGACCTTCTTTGAGGGCTTGAAGCCAAAGATTCGAGGAGAAGTTAAAGCACGACAACCGTACACGCTTATGGCAGCCATCTCTTTCTCACGACTTCAAGAGGAGCAATTAAACCATGAAGCCCAGAGGACTAGGCTCACTCCTCAACTTACAATACTAAAGCCCTCAGCCCCCCCTATTGTCAACTAAGTCCCTACACCAAAATGGTTGACAAGAGAAGAGCTTCGAGAGCGATCTGTGAAGGGTTTATGTTGGCATTGCGACGAGCCATGGAGCCGCGAGCATCGCTGTAGAAAAGGGAGACTTCTTATGATTGAACCAGTAGAAGAAGAGGTCATTAAACATCTAGAAAAGAGCCTTGAATGTGAAGTAGAAGATGTGGATGAAGTGCCACAACCGACTGACGTTACGATACATGCACTAGCTGGCTACTCAAACCGCAAACGGTGAAAGTTGGAGGCCTTCTCAAACAACAACCGATCACTATTCTCATTGACAAGGGCAGCACTAATAACTTCCTAAATAGTAAGGTTGCTACTCAGATGGTACTCCACATCGAAGGTTGCAGCAAGTTCGATGTAAAGGTCACCGACGGAAGAATCCTAAAGTGCGACCAAAGATGTCCGCAGGTGAAACTGTTACTGCAGGACCATGAGATAATTGTATATTTCTTCATCCTCCCTCTTGATGAGTATGAAGCTGTGCTTAGTATTAAATGGCTGACAACATTATGTGATGTTTCCTGGAACCTTGCGAAACTAATTATGAGATTTTATAGTAAAGGGAAACAAGTGATACTACATGAGAAATGTGGGGGCGACATAATGACGATTTGCACATAATAAATGGAGAAGGTTTTGCATAAAGCATGCAGGGGCTTTTTAGTACAACTTGAGTAGCAAACTAAGGGAGAGCCAACAGAATTTTAAGATCTAAACCTACTTCCTTTGCTTGCTGAATTTTCAGATATATTTGACAAACTGCGCAACCTACCTCTTACCCATCGGCATGATCATTGTATACCGATTCTTCTGGGCAAACTTCCTGCAAATACTCGGTCATATCAACATTCATATCTGCAAAAGGATGAAATAGAAAGGATTATATAAGAGATGCTCAAAATAGGAGTTATTCGGCCAAGTTGTAGCCCCTATTCTTCACCGGTGCTCTTCAGACAAAAGAAGGGCGGAACATAGCAAATGTGCATTGATTACCGAGCTCTCAATAGCATAACCATCAAGGACGAATATCCTATTCCAATAGTAGATAAATTACTAGATGAAAGAGAGTACAAATCTTCACAAAGCTGGACCTTTGATCCGAGTATCATCAAATACGAGTGTGCGAAGAAGACACACCAAAAACCACCTTTTGAACACACAACGACCACTATGAATTTTTGCTTTCTTCAACAAAAGGTGGAATCTTTTGGGCATATCATATTAGAGAAAGGTGTGGCAGTGAACCCCTCCAAAATTGGAGCAATGCAGAATTGGTCGACCTCGAGAAACATAAAATTGCTACATGGCTTTCTCAGTTTAATAGGCTACTACCACAAGTTCATGAAAAACTATGGAAAGATCAGTGCACCACTTCCTTCCTTACTGAAAAACAATGCTTTCCAATGGTTGTACAAAGCCACCACTATCTTTGACAAACTTAAAGCCGCAATGATAACAATGCCCGTACTAGCGCTACTCGACTTCGGCAAGAATTTCGTTATTAAAGCCGATGCCTCTGAAGTCAGAATTGGTGTTATACTAATGCAAGATGGCTGCCCCCTAATTTATACCAGTAAGGCATTATCTCCTTCCCATCTCAAAATGACTATTTATGATAAGGAGATGCTCGCAATTGTGCATGTGGTGGCCAAATGGAGATCGTACTTGATCGGGCGATGCTTTCAAATCAAGACAAACCATAAAAGCCTAAAATATTTCTTGGAGTAGAAGATATCTTCCCCCGAGCAGTAAAAATGAGTAACAAAGCTTCTTGGATAAGATTATGAAATAACTTACAAAAAGGGGAAAGAGAATGTTGTTGCAGATATGCTTTCACAACTACCCAAGCGAGCTGAATTTTCAGCCATTTCACTTTCAACTAGCAACTTCCCTGAGGATATTAAAAGGGAATGGCAGGAAGATCTGAAGACCAGTAAGATCATAAAAAAATAGGCTTTGTGGCTCATTATAATTGGGACTCAAAAGAATTACGCTATATGGGCACTAAATTGAAAACGAATCTGGCGTATCACCTGCAAACCAACAGTAAGGTGGAAGTGGTAAACAAGTGCTTGGAGACAGCCCAATGCCACCCACCAAATATGACTATCGAAGGAGAACTCCATACTCAATCAAGTGCCATTATTTATCGACGGATCGTGACTCGACTATGATGACCCACTATTGAAGTGCTAATACAATGGGCGAACTTACCAGTAGATGGTGCCACTTAGGAGAACTATGACAACTTGAAGATCAGATTCCTAGCATTCATGGATTGTCAGCCTCGAGGACAAGACTGATTTGAAGAGGGCAGGTCTGTTAAGACTCTAGCTAGGAGAGTCCTAATTGAGAAGGACATTCATGTAAAACCTACCTAAGCCAACCCCTATTAAAGAGGTGAAGAGGCCGGCTAAGGTTTGGAGGTTATTTCTTAGAGAAGAATCAGGAGTTGTAAAGGAATAGGAATCTTGAGTAGGAGTCCTATTAGGAGTCTTGAGTAGGAGTCCTATTAAGAGTTAGGGTTTAGAAACCCTATAAATAGCCATATATTCATCCTCTTTTGATAAGCAATAGATGAATCTTTTCTACAGCCTTTTAAGTAGCAACTTTGAGGAAAGAACCCCTATAGAGTTCCAAGGAGGCCAATCCCCTAAAGAGATCAGCCCTAAGCTTAGAAACTGCAAGGGTTCTATCAAACTCCTAATGCTTCTCTAAGAAACAACCTCCTAACCCTAGCCAATCTCTTCACCTCTTTAATAGGGGTCGATTAGGTAGGTTTTACATGAATGCCCCTCTCAATTAGGACTCTCCTAGCTAGAGTCCTAACAGGATTCCATATACTCCAATAATGTTGAGAACCTAGTTGATGCACTCGAGGGTATTATACCCATTGGTTGTAAGTGGATCTTCAAGAAGATCGGAGTAAATGGAAATGTAGAGACCTTTAAAGCAAGGCTAGTGGCTAAGGGGCATCGTCAAAGGCAAGGTGTTGGCTATGACGAAACCTTCTCACCCATAGCCATGCTGAAATCTATTCGAATTCTATTTGCTCTTATAGCACACTATGATTATGATATTTGACAAATAGATGTGAAAATCGCATTCCTCAATGGCAACCTCGAGAAGGAGGTGTATATGATATAGCCTGAGGGATTCGTATCCAAGGACTACCCAGATAAGATGTGTAGATTGCTTAGGTCTATTTATGGATTGAAGCAAGCTTCCAAAAGTTGAAACATAAGATCTGATGAGGCGATCAAATCTTATGACTTCGTTAAGAACAAAGATGAGCCTTGTATACACAAGAAGGTAAGTGGGAGCACTATCACCTTTTTGGTGCTATATGTGGATGACATCCTAATCATTGGGAATGATATAGGAATGCTATCCATGGTAAAGGCTTAGTTATCTATACACTTCTCCAACAAGGACTTAAGGGAAGCATCCTATATCTTCGGGATTTGGATCTATAGAGATAGATCCAAAAGGATGCCTTTTTTTGTCCCAGTCCAAGTATATAGACATAATTGTCAAAAGGTTTAGCATAAAAATTTCCAAGAGATGTCTCAAACTAATGAGACTGTTGAATCTCGGATTTTGATGATGAAATCAATTGATGGGTTAATTGATCTAATCCATATTATTGAGTTAAGTGTGCAAGATTAACTACGATAGTTTGAAGACATAAAGTAAGTCTACCGAAGTCAAGTTCGATGGGTGTTCGAGAGTCCACCAAGAGTCTAAAGATTTGTCGGAAGTGCTACCAGAACCAACCGAGAAGAAATCGAGGACTTATCGAAGTTTTCGGAAGTCTGCCAAAGAGATTGTCGGAGGTTCACGGAGATCACCGAGAAGGTTTATCTATTTGCCAAAGACTCGCTGAACTCACAACAAGATCGGGAGCCTGCTGGGAGTTTGCTAGAAGAAATTCGAGGGTGTATCGGAAGTCTGCTAGAAGATCACCAGAAAGCTCGTCGGAAAGAAACTCAATGTTGCCGGTTAAAAACCTACTTAGGACTATGTCTTAATTTTATAGTTTACATGTAATTAGGGTTGGGATTAAGAGTTAATCCTATAACCTGGTTAGGGGCCAACTAGGCCCTAATATGAACTAGTTTGGGCCAAATTTGGAGCCCAACCAGTGACCCGTAAGGACGGGTGGTGGCACCGGCGGACTAGGTGGTGGCACCATCGAGAACCCGATGGATCAGGCGGTGGCATCGCCCAGCACCCAAAAGGTCAGGCGATGGCACCACCCAGAACCCAAGAGTTCTGGTGGTGGCACCGCTAGTACACTGTTAGTATCAGACACTGTTAAATGGTGGCACCGCCACTAATAGGTGGTGGCACCGCCAGCATCGGGAAATCCAAAAGAATTCAAATTTGGAGCCCAAATTGGAATCTTCTTAGGGCCTATAAATACCTCTCATTTCTCAGTAGAGAAAACAACCTTTTTGAGAAGTAAGAGATTGAGATAAAGCCTTAGCAAAGTCTTTAGCAAGTCTTGTTTTCAATAGCTTAAGTGTTCACCTCCCTCTTTCTCTTTGAAATTTTGTAAGAGTGTGAACCACTTGTAAAAGGTTGTAAGAGGGGTATTTGTCCTTCCCCTTCAAAGTGATTTGCTAATGGAAGTTGGAAGCCTCATCGAAGAAGGCTTCGCAAATGGATGTAGGTCATTTGTCCGAACCATTTTAAATTGGTGTGTTCCTTGAATGTGTGTGTGTTTACCTTTCTAAAATCGCTATTTACATAGCAGCAAGCTTTCAGTTTTCATCTTCTAAATTTACTCAAGCTACTCTTGCCAAGTTATTCATTCTTGAATCGAAATCTCTATGCATTTACGAATTCATTTTCAAACTTACAAGTTTTAATCCGCTGTACTAATTCACCCCCCCTCTTAGTGCCGCTCTGATCCTAATAGAGACATGGGATATCATTTTCTAAGAGTATGTCTCCAAAGACTCTTGAAGAAAAGTGAACATGGATGAATACTCTATGCCTCAGTGATAAGGTCTATTATGTATGCCATGCTGTGTATCAAGCTTGATATAGTGCATGCTCTAAGTGTCATGAGCAAGTATCAAGTGGATCCAAGCTTGGAGTACTAGAGAGCAATAAAGTTTATCTTTAAGTACTTGAGAAGGACTAAGGATCTTTTACTAGTATATGGAGGTAGTAACCTTAGGGTTGAAGGCAAACACACACTCGAGCTTCCAATCTAATGTCGATGATAACAAGTTAATTCGGGGTATGTGTTCACCCTGAATGAAGAGCATATGTTGGAAGAGTTCCAAGCAAGATACTACTATTGACTCGACCATAGAGGTAGGGTACATTATTGCAACAGAGACAGCAAGATTCCCTTATATTACGACAATAATGGGGTGATTGCACAAGTGAAGGAACCTAGTTTCATCAGAAGTCTAAGCAAGTTCTAAGGAGGTTCCACCTGATCAGAGAGATCGTGACCCGAGGAGATGTAATAGTGGAAAGAGTTCCCATCATAGATCTAGGAGTCCCGGGCAGTAAGAAGTTGATTCCCTTATATTACGACAATAATGGGGTGATTGCACAAGTGAAGGAACCTAGTTTCATCAGAAGTCTAAGCAAGTTCTAAGGAGGTTCCACCTGATCAGAGAGATCGTGACCCGAGGAGATGTAATAGTGGAAAGAGTTCCAAGCAAGATACTACTATTGACTCGACCATAGAGGTAGGGTACATTATTGCAACAGAGACAGCAAAGGAGGGAGTCTAGATGAAGAAGTTCATCATAGATCTAGGAGTCCCGGGCAGTAAGAAGTTGATTCCCTTATATTACGACAATAATGGGGTGATTGCACAAGTGAAGGAACCTAGTTTCATCAGAAGTCTAAGCAAGTTCTAAGGAGGTTCCACCTGATCAGAGAGATCGTGACCCGAGGAGATGTAATAGTGGAAAGAGTTCCAAGCAAGATACTACTATTGACTCGACCATAGAGGTAGGGTACATTATTGCAACTAGTGGAAAGAGTTCCACTCGAAGATAATATTATAGATCCACTAACAAAGTCATTATCTCATATTATCTTTGAGCGTCACAAGGGTCTAATGGGGATCAGACACATAGGTAATTATTGGCTTTAGATTAAGTGGGAAATTACAATAATGAGATCGATTCACCTTCAAATATAGACCCTAAATAATCCCAATCATAGGTTACTCAAGAGGGATATCAAGATAACCGGATAGACTGGTCTACTAAATACCTATCCATATAATAGAGGTGGTTAGTCTCATCTACTTATGTGGGGACACCAAGGATATAGTGCAGGTGCTCATTGGAGAATGAGTTCACTAATTGATCCGCTCACGGAATGCTGGATGGTTGATGATACCTTACTATCATATAGCGATTTTGTAGTCCTAGTAGTGCATCTGATCCTTAGAGTTGAGACACCAAGAATGTCTTATATGAGTACTTCACTCTTTAATACCGGACTTATAGGTTTGGAAGTTTCAAATCTAGTACAGCCGGTCATTGGGAGTGGCAGGCAACCCTGCAAGGGCTATTGAGTATCGATAGAGGATCATCCGTTCTCGATATCATGAGAGGAATATCTATATGTTCTTATTTAGATAAATTTTTAGCTAAAATCATTCAAATTGAGAGAGAAAGAGTTCTTCGGGAGAATCCGATTGGAGCGAGACTCAAGGAGAAACAGTATGGGCCTGATAGCACCATGCCTTGTATATGATTTTTGGGATATTAGATGGATGAGGGACTATATGTACATAGTAATTAAGGACAAATTAGTTTAATGGATTAGATTCCCCTTTATCGTCTAGGGACTATAACGTAGTGGCCTAGTACATCTATAGTCGATGAGTTGAGTGAATTATTATGGAGATAATAATTCACAGAGTTAGAAGAAGTTCTGACAGGTATGACTCACAACTAGCTCGATATTGGGCCTAAAGGGTCACACATATATGATAGGCATTGCAATGAGTAGAGGTTTAGATATGAGATATCCATTTGAGCCCCTATCTTATTGGATATCTAAGAAGCCCCTAAATTATTGGATCCCATGGATGAGATCCAATAAAAGCTAATAAGAGATTATTGGGTAGAGACCCACTAGTCTAAGTGGCTTGGGTAATTGGTGGAGATCCAATACCTAATATGGCATGATCCATTAGGGTTAAGTTAACTAGGGTCCTCTATAAATAGGAGGGAACTAAAGGCTTATAGGCTAGGGCTTCCTATTTGCCACCTCCTATTCTCGTTTCCCCTTCTCCACCCTCAGATAGCAGGCATGAAAATTTGAGTGTCGTCGCAGCCCTACTATGTGATGCTAGTCATAGGTGCCCAGCAAGGCAATCACGTGAGTGATGGCATGTGTGACTTGACACGGAATCTTTTTACTTATTATATTTTGGCTTTTATCACTTTATATTGTCTATTGCATATATGCATGTATATATTGTAATGTCCTTGGATCTGTGCAATGTGAATCAAATCATGATGAGATCACGATAATGAGACCGATTCACTATTAAACACAAATCCTAAATAATCGCGGTCATAGGTTACTCAAGAGAGACATCGTGTTAACCGGACAGACTAGTGTGCTGTATACCCATCTATATAATGGATGCAGCTGGTCTCATAGTTGCTCGTGTGGGGACACTAGGGATACAATACAAGTGCTCATTGGAGAATGAGCTCACTAATTGATCCACTTATAGAATACTGGATAGTTGATGATGTTTTATTATTAGATAGTGATTCCATAGTCCTAGTGGTGTATCTGGTCCTTAGACTTTAGACACCAAGGATGTCCTATATGAGTGCTCCACTCTTTGATACCAGACATATAGGTTTGGATGTCCTAGATCTAGTCGATCTTATGAGGGCTATTGAGTATCGATAGAGGATCATCTACTCTTGACATCATAAGAGGAATATCCTATGTGTTCTTGCTCAGACAAATCCCTGGCTAGGGTCATTCGGGTTGAGAGAGAAAGAGTTCTCCGGGAAAATCCAGTTAGAGCGAGACTCGAGTAGAAATCATATGAGTCTGATAGCCACCATGCCCGATATACGGTCTCTGGGATATTAGATGGATGAGAGACTATAGGTACATAGTAACTGAGGATAGACAGGTCCAATGGATTGGATTCCCCTATATCGTCTGGGGACTATGACGTAGTGGCCTAGTATGTCCGTAGTCGATGAGTCGAGTGAATTATTACAGAGATAATAATTCACTGAGCTAGAAGGCGTTCTGATAGCTATGAGTCATAGCCAGCTCGATATTGAGCCTAGAGGGTCACACACATATGGTAGGTATTGCGATGAGTAGAGGTTCGAATATGAGATATCCGTCGGAGCCCCTATCTTATTGGATATCGAATAAGCCCTTGAATTATTGGATCCCATGGATGAGATCCAATAAGAGCCGATGAGAGATTATTGGATAGAGATTCACTAATCTAAAAGGCTTGAGTAATTGGATGTAGATCCAATACCCACTAGGGGAGGATCCATTAGGGTTTGATAGGGGGCCTCTATAAATAGGAGGGATTCAGAGTCTTATAGGCTAGAGTCTTTGCTTGCCTCTCCTATTCTCCCCCCCGCCCTCTCCACCTCAGAGTAGGTCTGAAGTTTTGAGGAGCATCGTTGCAGCCCTGCTATGTGGATCACCGCTAGAGAGGAGGATGCTTGACCTCCTTCACCCTCTTCTAAAGATCTACAAGGAAATAGGGATATACGATCTCCCTAGGTAACACAATCTATTCTATATGTAGTTTGTTTCGCAGATTTTTTACGCACCAATCTTCGCATGATGACAAACATCTCTTTGGGAATAGGGGATTTTGTTTTCTTGTTCTTTCGCTACGCATGTGATGTCGCCCCTAAGATTTCCCAACAGTGGTATTAGAGACAGGTTGTTCATACGAAAGATTGGTTTTGAATTGCGTGTGTTATGTTTTGGAAAAACTTTTGACGTCAAAATCATTGACGCAAAAGCAAGAAAGGGCAGCAACTATTGTTGCCCTTGATCTGCATGCGTGCAACTGCAGGCAGCGCAGCGTCGACGCATGCGCAGGCGTTGCGCCTGCAGTAGCCGGCCAGCGGCCTGCATGCAGTAGGCTTGCAGCCGGTGGGGCTGGTAGCCCGTGGGCACTACCTGTGGCCACAGCGCCCACAAGGGTAGGCGGCGCCGGCAAGCAAGCCGCTTGCGCACGGCAATTGTTGCTACGTGTAGTTGCAACTGCAGGCGGCCAGCCGCCGGCAAGCCGCAGGCGATGACATCCGCAAGCGCTGCCTATGCGCATAGCGCCAGTAGTAGTGCTCGCCCACAGGCGAGCGACTAGCAGGGGTGGCGGTTGCTGGTGCAGCCCCCGCGGGCAGAACCGCCCGTGGCGGCGCCCAACCACAGGGGAGGCGCCGCCCGCAAGCAAGGGCAGCGTCCGCGGCCCCCACCGCAAAGGCCGTCGCCGCCACCCTACCGGCGATGGCAGAAGCAAGGGAGAGGGAGAAGGGCATTAGGGTTTTTTAGGCAAAAGATAGTTTTGCCTTTGAGAATTTGAGAAATTCCAATTTCAATCCTTTGACCAAATTACGAAAATACACCTTAGAATTCAAAAAATTCTCTACATGTCCTTGATTTTAGAAGAATATTAATTAATTAAAAGGTTTAGTTGATTATTATTTTTTATTATTATCTAGTAGTCCTACATGATAATGACTTATACATGTGATGTATGATGTGTGGACGGATGATCATGGATTGTATGATGTGTGTACTTATGATTGTTATTATTGGGGTCTGTGAGCCTCCATTATATTTCTCATTTATTGTTAAGCTTGCATGCTTATGATTAAGTTGTAATCACATGAGAGGCGCAACGGGAGCATGGATGCGATAGCGGGACCCACGAGACGGACGATTGCGATGCATGGAGATGCATCGAGATGTCAACGGAACCGACGAGGATGAGATGGACGATCACAGGGCATAGAGATGCACCGTTGCACACATAGATCTTGATGTGAGTGATTAGGACTACAAGCTCGGGCCTGATCACATTAAGTTGTGGTCCATGATCATCTGGTATGATTGCTTATACACATACTAGATATGTATATATATTTACATGCGATGTAGATATATATTAAATATGTATATGTGTGTACTTATGATTGTTATTATTGGGGTCTGTGAGCCTCCATTATATTTCTCATTTATTGTTAAGCTTGCATGCTTATGATTAAGTTGTAATCACATGAGAGGCGCAACGGGAGCATGGATGCGATAGCGGGACCCACGAGACGGACGATTGCGATGCATGGAGATGCATCGAGATGTCAACGGAACCGACGAGGATGAGATGGACGATCACAGGGCATAGAGATTCACCGTTGCACACATAGATCTTGATGTGAGTGATTAGGACTACAAGCTCGGGCCTGATCACATTAAGTTGTGGTCCATGATCATCTGGTATGATTGCTTATACACATACTAGATATGTATATATATTTACATGCGATGTAGATATATATTAAATATGTATATGTGTGATATATCATATTAGGAGACCAAATCATAGAAACATCTCTCTCGATAATATTAAGTCGGTAAACGTGAGAAAATTAGATTGACCCACGTGGCCTTCCATCGTTATGGGTAGGAATCGATTCCCGATGTAGGTTGAGTTGGTCGAGTCCCTCGAGGCTCACCTATATCGTGATTCGCTATCTTGCTTACGACATAGAGATGTCACCGGTGACCCGAGGACATGGTATGCTTGGTCGAGTCCCTCGAGGGTATATCATCAAATCAGACTCATCTTGTAACGAAGGTGTTGACTTAACCGAACATCATGGTTGGTCGAGTCCCTCGAGACCATGGTGATTCGGAGGCCGAACAGGACAGGAATCATAAGGAGTTGTGATCAACAAGAGTTGCCTACCTTTTGGGCTTAGTGTGATTGGTCGAGTCCCTCGAGGTTACACCAAGACGTCGATTGGATCCTGATCCCCACTAGAAGTCTGCCAGAGACTTCTGTTTCACGTGCTGAGGGTGTCGCGTGACTCGCTAGTAAATTAGTGGGAGCATATTAAGATAGAAGTCCATATTTTAATTGTTTATTTCTTGCAAAATTTGCATGTTATTCATTCTTGTTGCATCTTTATTTTCAAAAAATGTCACTTTTAAATCCCTTACGTGGCATACTTGATGTCAACCGCCTCACTGGTCTAAATTATACGGATTGGCTCCGCAACTTGAGAATTGTTCTCACGGTGGAGAAAATCACGTATGTCCTTGATAGAGTAATGCCTACGCCCAAGGAAGGGGCAAGCGAGGATGAGATCGCTCGCTACGTGAAGTACATTGACGACTCCACTCTTGCTCAGTGCTATATGTTGTGCTCTATGACTCCTGAGTTACAAAGACAATATGAAAAGATGGATGCTAGATCTATTCTCCTACATGTCCGCAAATTGTTTGAGGAACAAGGAAGGACTCAACAATATGAGATATCCAAGAGCCTCTTCTGCACTAGGATGACTAAGGAGACACCGATTCAGAACCATGTCCTAAAGATGATTGAGTGGATGGAGAAACTCACAGGTCTAAGAATGGTCTTAGAGGATAACTTGTGTGTGGACATTGTGCTTCAGTCCCTACCAGATTTCTTTTCACAGTTCATAATGAATTTTAATATGAACAAGCTTGAGGTGACTCTCCTAAAGCTCCTCAATATGTTGAGAGAGGCAGAGAGTACTATTAGGAAAGAGAAGCCAGTTCTCTACACTAGTGAGACCAGAAATAAAAGGAAAGCAAAAAAGTCCTTTAAGAAGTGAAAGGGCAAGGGCAGACCAGAAAAAGCAAAGGTTGCTAAGAAAGACCCAGCAAAGGACAAAGGCCAATGCTTCCACTGTGGTATAGATGGGCACTGGAAGAGGAACTGCAAAAAGTACCTTGCAGAAAAGGCAAAATAGAAGCTTGGTGAAGCTTCAGGTACATTCATGATCAGTCTCCATTTGTGAGACTCTTATGATAACACATGGATATTGGATACCGGTAGTGCTTATCATATATGCAATTCGTTGCAGGTTCTGGCAAGGCCTAGAAGACTAGAGAAAGGCGAGATGGACCTCAAGATGGGCAATGGAGCAAAAGTTGCTGTAGTAGCCATTGGCGATGGTCGCCCTATATCTGCCTGGTGGAGCTTTTATTGCATTAGATGCATGTTATTTTGTTCTTTCTATTATCAAAAACATTATCTCTATTTCATGTTTGATAGTTAGTGGATATAAATTAGTTTTTGAGAACAATGGTTGTTCAATATTATTAGATGATGAGATCATCATGAAAGGGACATTGCATAATGATTTATTTATGCTAGACACTACTCCACATATCATGAATGTAAGTGTGTCCAAGAGGAAACGAGATGAGATGAATAGTGCATACCTATGGCATTGTAGGCTAGGTCACATCCATGAAGAAATGATTCAAAAATTGCTAAATGATGGATATCTAGATCCATTCGACTATGAGTCATATGCAACTTGCGAGCCTTACCTTCGTGGAAAACTGACCAACTCTCCATTTAGTGGAACTGGAGAGAGAGCCACTAAGCTATTGGAACTCATACATAGTGATGTATGTGGACCTATGTCAACTCATGCCATTGGTGATTACTCCAACTTCATTACCTTTACCGATGATTTCTCCAAGTATGGATATGTGTTCTTAATGAAGTACAAATCCGAGGCCTTTGAGAAATTCAGAGAGCATAAAAATAAAGTGGAGAACCAGATTGGAAAGAGTATCAAAACTCTTCGA